>JAJOHG010000057.1:0-193969 GCA_021029095.1 Phellopilus nigrolimitatus | reverse complement strand
CGGCTCGAATTTCTCCCATAATTTTATTTACTAGTACACGATGGGATCAATGCCTTCTTACAATGCCATTCCATACTCTTGTACTAGCGCACTCGTTTATCCTCATCCACCTCATCAAAAAATCCTCCCTTTCATTCTCTACCGACTCGTTTATCTCTATCGAGCCATTCGACCACCCACGACATTTCCGGACGCTTTGTGGGGAGAGTCCTCCAACACAACTGCATCATGTCCCAATATGCAGCCGTGAGTCCCCTCCGTGAAGCGATACTAGAGTCTGGTTTGGGCGGCCGTCGGTCGTGTACCGCGACTTCGAGAATGACAGCACCGTCAACGAGGTTGGAAAATGGGACTTCTCCCGTGAAAACCTAAATTTATGAAAGAAGCTCTACCACAAATCACAACACTGTTAACTTTTGCTCACCTCAAGACACAGACACGCAAAGGCATATACATCGCTCTTGGCAGTGATGTTACAGGGCTCACCCATGCCTTTGAACCGTGTTGCATTGAGGAGCTCGGGCGCCTGCCACCGCAGAGTTCCTCTGCCACGAAAGGATGAGGCGATGGTGCTCGACTGCGGTCTATCACACGCGCAGCCCGAAATCGGTTATGCGCGGTTCTAGATTATCGTCTATAACAACGTTTGCCTTTGATGCAATTTGAGTAATTGTCGAAGCAATCGGAAGGCAAAACAGACGCACAGCACGAAGGTCCCCGTGCACTAATTTAGGCTTGAGGTTGTGCAAGTAACAGAGACCACAAGCTACGCCTTTGATCTAATCGAAACATACTGAGCTGTATACCAACACGGGCAAACGGCAGTCAACAAATCTTGAGTTACGCACATACCATCTTTCTACAATCAAAATGTCACGTCGCCTTATGAATGACGACAGGTCGCCGTTCTCCATCCATCTGGATACCAGAGCAAGTCGCGGGGAAAATGTGTCGGAACAGATACCAAGGAAAGGAAGCACGTTTGGATGGTGGAGTCTGTGCCATAGCGTGGCTTCTTTACTGAAGTCCTGTCAAGTAAACAGAAGGGTAGGGTGTCGGTGGAAGAGCTTCCACAAGCATCCAATTTAAACCGCACCACCGCACCGCTAGCATTTTGTCGTTGTCAGCTTTCGAAAAAATACGCAGGACCTTTAGGGCGAGAAGGTGTCCTTCAAACTCGCCCTTCCAGACGTCCGCAAATCCGCCTCCGTGCACGGGATCGTCACCCAATCGTTTGATCCCTGGAATGACGATGAGCGATGGTAGTATCCCAAGAGTTTGAGCAGCCATTTGTAGGAAACGATCAAAAGCGCGAATGCCGATGTCACAATATCTGATGGCCTGGGGTTCATTTAGATGAGTATAACGAGGTAAAAAGAACATAAGGACGTACGAGTTGAACTGCATCGACTATACTTTGGAGACCAGAAGGTGTGAGTTGCAGTAATTCTGTCTTTGTGATGGACTTTAGAAGGATCTGCGAGAACTCTTCCATATCGTGAGCAAGAGCACCCTTGATTATATCATTCCACGAGTCTGCTCCGTGCATGATGACCTTTTTGGAGAATATGTTCAATGAGTTTGCGGAAGCTGGTTATTGCTGGAACGTTGTGAACAAAATGCCTCACCACCGGTTCGATACTTTGAAGTATGGCGTCTTCAATGATAGCCAATATGGCTAAACCGAGCCATTATAGTTACTAGAGTATAATTTCTCCAGACTTTTGATTCTGCAACGAATCGTGCTCTGATCCTGTAATTATAAGAAAACTAGTTAAATGTAAAATACTTCGTAAATTAATATTAACCCATGCCTTCCAAAATGACTATCGTTGACATACAGCGACGCGTAGTTTAAGAACTCCAACACAAATAATGTGCTGACCTTGAGTCAATTTGAAATTATTTCAGCTTAGATAATATACCCACAGTCTGAAGTACAGAACTTACTGAGAAAAGTTCCATGAATTCGACGCTGTCTTCCCAACATCTCCGGCAAACTTCGAGTCGATACCGCCTATTCAGTTCTTCTATTGCATTGTTCCTCCTTGACTGAGTGCCTGGGTTCAACAATGTCGACTTCCAGCACTCTTTTTCATGTAGTTCAGAGGCTTCGTATGACGCTTCATACGCCGAGGACGGATTCCGCGTAGCGACCTTGACTTCAAATGACTCGGACAAGCTCCAATGCGTTATGCAAACACGCGCCTTCTCCTGGTCGGTACACAGGGGCGGGATGAGATCTGGGCGCGTAAAAATAATAGAAGAGATATGTGAAGAGATTCGATAGTTCTGGGAGTCAGGAGTCAAGACGACGTCGTCAGCTGCCAATGAGGATGCACTCGAGCGAGTCGATGAGAAAGGTTTGAGACTCAAGCGCCATGTCCGTCTTTTGGTACCTTTGGTGTCGTCGAGCCTTTCCACAGATTCAGCGCTGGAGCGTCGTTCTTTCCCGAATGGCATGCTAGGTATGTCGACGACAGCTATTGAGCCTCGAGACGATGATAGCGCAGTGGAAAGCGTCAGGAACGCAAGCGCGAGTAGATCGGGAATCAAATGGTGATACTTAGCACTCAAAATCAATCGTTGAATCTGTCCTTGCACATATTGATAGATATAAAGCAGTGCAGGCGCTTTCGTGCATGAAGATACTCCATCTCCATTCCTATATGCAGAGAAGTAAGCACCAAGAGTAGATAGCCTACATTTGATAAGGTCCGATAGTAGTACTGTAGCACGGCAAGATCGATGGCAAAGACCTGTGAATTACGAGTAAGGAGCTATACGAAGGGCTAGGAAGTTAGAAAACGCAAACCTGTGCGCGTCAAATAGCCATTACGTAAACATCTGATCTGTTCCTCGCACCAAGCCACAGATAACTCTTCACCATGGACTACAAAGGGAGCACAAATTCGAGACACTCGTAGTTTAACCAGATAAATACTAAGATAAAAAAAGCACTGAGCCATTGGGGTATCATATAACAAGTAGGACGAAGCAGGCAGCACGACGAAAATAAATGTGGTAGAAGCACGATACATCTCTCACTACAATAAAAGACAACAATGAGCAACCGGAGAGCAAAATATCCCAAAAATAAGAATTAATAAAATGCCTGCGAAAGAATAACGACTGAAGAATGGTCCGTAAGCCCGACTATTACCCACTACTGTACAAAGAAATATAGCCCGGAGAGAGTAACAATGAACGATGCAAGGAGCGAAGGTATGGAAAACACTGGCAGGCCGACGGTACCACTATTACTTCCATTCGGAGAAGCAGTTGTCGCCGTCCCTGCACCGGAGGTCGATGAGGACGCGCCTGTCGCGGACGTCGACACGGTCCCATTCGTCTGCTCAAAGACCTTGATGTACGAGATCTCGAAGTACGCGTTGTCATAATTTGACGGGGTCTGCACAAGGTCAACGCAGTTTCCACTGCATGTCTGGGCGAAGACGCCCGGCTGGCCCGCGAAGTTGCCGCATATCGTGATGTCGAGGATGAGCGTCTGCGGCGAGAAGTATTTGCTCACGTCACAGCTGCTTGTCGGGTACGCCGCGGTCGGGAGGCCCCAGCCGTCTGGGTTTGGGAAGTCCGTCGGCAAATCGGACGGCACGGAGCCGCGCGGGAAGAACCACACGAAGATTCCCGACGCGTTCCAGTTCAATGCGTACACGCCGCCGCCGTTCTGTGCAAAGCTTGCTCCGTATGAGGAACCGGGCACCTGGACGATGCAACCTTGGTTGAACTCGGTCTGGTTGAAACAGTCCGTGGAGATGAGCTGGCCAGTCTCGATTCCATTAGAAAGATTAGCACTCGGATGCGTGCATCCATTAAGTGTGTGTAAAGAAATATCGTTTTGGGTTTGCATGTTAACCTAAGAAACGTTCAGCACCATTTGATCTCGGCGATAAAGAGAATTGACGCACGCCTTCGAAGATATCTATCTCGCCGTCATCCGGCCATGCAGGACCCTGGCTCCAAAATGCGGGCCAAACTAACCGGCTCGAGAATTAGTGAACAAGAAAGGTGCGAGTAATCCGTTTTGCATACCAGAGCACTGGATAAAAATCAATAATACTGTGAGGTGGATTGGAGCAGAAGTAACGCACACCGTATGGCAAATGAACAGCATCGAAGAGAACAAGGTTCCCACTCGAGATCGTATACGAAGTCAGAAGCTTGACGGTCGCACGACCATACGACGAATCATTCCTGCCATCGGTGGTATTGTCGACTTTGAGGATATAGTTTCCTGCAGAATTCAAGAACGCCAGCTGTTCTTGTTGAGCTTGTTCTTGAGACTGATAGATGATGCTGCCGGTGTTGTTCGTGTCGAGACCACTGTAGAAACTCCAATTATTCAGACTGGAAAAGAGCTGAATGTGAGTTAACAATCCTCTCAAGGAAACAAGTTTAATAGAAACACAATCGCTCATTGGAAAGATCAATTTGCACACATCGTTTAGAATGAACTGTGAAACGCCTCCAGCCAATGCAGTGTTCCAAGCAGATTATCTCACGAAGGAACGAGAATCCTTCCCATTCGACATCCTTCACTTTTCCATCCGATTACAGCACGCCCATTCAATGTGTTCCAGACACAAGCAATGTATAGTCCTTGATCGATCCAGAGTCCGCGTCCCTCTCTTCCTCCAGAATAATTATCACTCACAAATTAGAACCTTGATGATTCTGCACCAACTGAAAGGGCGTTGCCGCTTCCACTCCCCGGAGGCTCGCGAGGGCAAATGCGATTGTAGCAAGACCAAGCATTGTCCAGTCGTTGTTCGTGTTCTGAGGTTTTCGGGAATTTTGACCACGAGAGATCAGCAGCCCTTTTATCCAACTTCATGAACTTTTTTCTTCGGTCAAGATGCAGGAGCGTGGGCGCGATGCCTGGTTCGCACGTGTAGCGCATCATGTACATGGTCGTTTTACACCGAGGCGGAATAAATTTGACTAAAGCTGAAAGAACGTCCGTGATTAGCGGCCGGCTCCGCGGTCATCAAATAAGGATGGTGCCGGGATGCCGGGTGATCCTATCAAAAGCTGTGCTCACGTAAACCGTCTCCCACCAGGCCCGAAATTCCTACTACCTCTCGTGTTGCGTGCGTTTCCTTCCAGCCAAACTTGAAGTTTGATGAACTTGAATCCCATACGTACTAGCAGTGAAGGATCCAGTTTCTCAGGACTCTGACTGGCCCCATCGCGAAGCTTTGGGGAAAAGAATCTCCGGTTTGACTGTAATGCCGTATTGCATTACCTTTGGAAAGATCGCAAAGTAACGGTGGCCTTGTAAGAAACACATAAGAAGCGTGGACATCATCTTATTTTTGATTATTACGGTCTCTTCGCCGAGTCTATAGAGATCATGAGCTTGCGCTCGTGCCTTTGTACGCTGTCGTCTTGACCTGTGAGGATATATAAAGCCTGTCGTTCTCATCCAGTGTTCGGACGGACCCCTGACCCCAGCTCTGACCCGACCCGGGTCAAAGGGTCTGACCCCTGGGGTCACTTGAATACTGAAAATACCAGGGGTCGGTGGGGTCCGATGAGGTAAGCCAGAAGTCATGTACTGAAGGCTTTTCAAGTTTTTTTCCCTAGTGAAACTTTGTCGTACAATCGTATGTATGACTCCGCAACAGTCAATGAGCCATAAAACCCGTCAGACTCTCATTTTTCAGTAGTTGACGCGGTTCACTTCGATGATGACATTGATTATGTAAATTCAATCAGTTCAAGTCTTGCATTATGAGCATCTCTGCGACAACAACACATTTGCTACTCCTTCAAACTGACTCTGGTTTGGCCCTACAGGTTGTATGACAACTAATCACCAATAGTTAAGATCATAAGAGGAGGATTATTACCTGACCCTTCAGACCCCTCTGACCCCCTCTGACCCCGGGTCAGTTGAATTTTGGACTGACCCTTTTCGGACCCATTGACCCCTGACCCGGGTCGCACCGAACACTGTTCTCATCAACACCACACGGATTCACGTACAAGTAGAAATTCGCAGCTCGGTAAGTTCCTAACCAGCCTGCACAGCAGACTCGTTTCAATCACGGTACCACGGGCCGCTTTCAAGGCGGCTGGTTACGAGATGAACAGCTCGAAAATTCTCATGAATAACTGGTTTTAAGTTGCGTAAGTACCCAAAGTGCACTACATCAACGACCAACACAATACCATGAGGGGTTTGACCGGAGGGATGTTCATCAAATTGTCAGCAAGAGTCTCAAGGCTATCATTCTACATCCAATACAGAACTCTTACTAGTTGGGGGCCGTTTGTTCGAGCGTCAAACCTTTTTTATAGATCCTTACAGATCGCCACCTTATATTTTGCGTTTGCATCTTCCTTGATTCTTTCTGAAAATAGAGGATGGAGCTTAGAGTGCACGCCGGACCTTAGCTCAGCCAAGGCACAGTACGTAGCGGCCGCTAGCGCAAGAGCACTCGGAGAGTTCAAAATTGGAATAGCGCGAGGCACGACGCACCGTTTCGTCAGTACGCGTACATGATTAATCAACTTTACACAGTTCGAGGCTTGTGATGTGCACGGTCGCAGCAGATGCATGGCTTATGTCCAAGAAGATGAAGAGGAAAGTGAGAGCCGCGGAAGACCGTACGGGGGATACGAGGGAAACGAAGAGAGATGGGAAGAGAAGAGAAACCAAAATGAATCCAGGAAAGGCGTAAGGAAAGCGGCGTGAGTCCGGCGGAGTGGTCAAGGATACTCGGACCGTAGGCATAGATAAGCAGATGGGCGGCCGTAAGAAGTGTAAGTGAACTAGCGGGACGTGAGTGGGCGTGTACGGTATATGAGCAATTACAGCGAAGAAAACAATAAGAGATGCGAACGCGAAAGAAAAAATTGAAAAAGAAAAGAAATAGATAAACGCAAATGGGATGAGGGGAAAAGAAAGTGAGTGTCGACGAAGAAGATCACGCAAGCAGCCCGTTCCCGCTGCCGCTTACGCCAGAGCCAGAAGGGCCAGCGCTATTGGAAGAGCCAGCAACATTTGAAGGACCAGCAGCATTTGAAGGACCAGCGACATTTGACGGACCAGCGACGTTAGAAGAGCCTGCGACAGCGTGGGGGCCGATATACGGGGGTGGGATCTCCTGTACAGCAGCACCGCCGTCACGATGCTGAATGATGATATCAGGCTCAATGCCCCACTCCCGCGACACGCCGGGCGGCAACCGCGGGCTGGTTTTGCTGCCCGACGGCGAGCGCCCATGGCTACTCGACCCCGACGCGGACTGTCCGTCGTACGACGTTGCGTGCTGCTGGGTCGGCGAGAGCAGCGGCGACAACCCGATGTTCGAGGACGAGTTGCGCACGTGCGAGACGCGCTGGCTGGCGACGTCGTCGCGGTAGCGCTCGAGCTTCGAGCTCGGCGGCGGGCCGTACGGCGAGAACGTCGAGTCTGCGCCGTCTGAGGCCGCGCCGGGCCCGGTCCACGCGTCGGGCATGAACGCGGGCTCCGGCTCGCGCATCTGCTGCTGCTTCCGCCGCCGCCAGAAGAAAAAGAACGCCGTTGCCAGGAGCAGGACCGCGCAGACGGGGACAACGACGGCGACGATGACAGTCGTATGTGAACCTGAAGGCTGGGGCGGGTGCTGGTTGACGTCGGCGGAGTTACCCGTCGTCGTACGGAGGCCTGTACAGTCTGTATCGTTAGAGCCCGCGGTGTTTATAACGGCGGTGCTTGTTCCCCAGGTCCCGTTCGCGTCGCAAACGGAGACTGTTCAATTCATAAGAAAGACGCCCAAGCACGTATATTAGAACAAAACAACACACCGAGCAATTGTCCGTCCGGGTTAGCACGGTTAATCCAAGTCAACACATCGTCAGTTGGGCCCAACGTCACATTCGTAATCACCGGCGAGTTGAGCGCAGCGACAGAAATATTATATGGCTTTTGCCCGCCAAATACACGAAGACCCAAAGGCTGACAAGTTTGCAAAGTACCGGTGACATTCGCACCCAAGGTGACATTCACTGACGGTGCCTTTGGCAGACAGCTGGAAGCTCCATCTGACATTACTTGCTTGAGTATCGAGAAGGATTCTGCATGTATTAAAACAAACTGACCGGTAACCGTGTAGATGGCTGGTGGCTCTCCTCCCGAGTTCCCAACAGCATCCGCGACAGTCAAAACGAGCGACGATCCTAAGTTGGCACGTCAAGACAAATCCTCTGGCTAACAAATAACTTCTCTTCTCACCGGAAGGCTGATCAACTTGCCATGATAGGCTAGTAGGGTCTGTTCCAATATAGCTCGTCGTAGGGATGCCGCTCGCCTTATACGCGATGAGGTAGTACGGCGCAACGCCGACAAGGCTGGAATTACTGTCGTTGCGGCTGGCCACAGTGACGCTGTAAGTCCCGCACTGCGTCAACTCCGTCGAGATCATCTACCCGCCATAACAAATCGATGCAAATGATCAGCAAAAAAGTAGCGAGAAGTTGGCAGACCGTTGGGTATAGATACGCACATCGCTCCCAAAAGACCATTGAAACGATGCGTTCCCGTTTGGAACCCCTGCTACGACGAATCGTCCGGCCCACCAAGACGCCAGCGAGAGAGCAAAGAGAAATCTCGAAGAGCGCGCCATGGGTGCGTCGTCCGGGCAGCTTGATGGTCGGCGCTTTGATCGTGGTGGACGAAGGGAGGAGGAAGATAAAGAGATGATGCAAAACTCACGCAGTCAGCGAGCTCGTAGGTAAACGGAGAGCTGTATAGAGAAGCTGTGCTGCATTTTAATGAGCGGCTTATAGAACGTAAGCACGGAGCTAGACTTTGCGACGTTAGGCCGCACTACTCGCGATCGCTCGTTGATCCACTTGCTGTGTTCTCGTGCCTTTTCCCCAAATACACTTCATGTAAATGCATTCCTCGATACTTTCATAAAAACACGAAAGACCACTCAATCCAAACAAACCCTCAGGTTTGCGAAGAATATAAAAAAAATTTAGGCGACACGTTTTCTGCGTGTAAGCGATGGGCGCTCTTCAACCCTGAATCTCGATAAAAACCAGAAAATCCTGTCTTAATTCGGAGGTGATCTGTGGGTGTGCCGAGGTTGGAAGCTTGCTTATTCCAGGGCCCCGACGTTTTTGATTTGTTCTCAGATAGATGATTGCAAAATCGCCGCCCATCGTCGGGCGAAGAACAGCCCCGGGTCGGACCCGACATCACGTGGGTGACAAGAATGATCGGATCAGCATCATCAGAGATCTTCCGTCACACATATGTCACACGTCTTTTCTTTATTTGCCTCTCTCGATCATACCCAACAACGATCAACTACATATATATATATACTGTTCACAAGCTCGGACAAGACAAAGGCGTTGCATCCACTTCATTATGGGAATCTATGAATACCCTATACTCATGATAGGGACTATTACACTGCACACCTAACTGTACTATGCTAAACTTGAAGGATATCATAATTGTATCCACTCCCGCTCCAATTTGGACTCCCGCATTAGCCATCTGCGACGCACTGCTTTATATTACGAAATAAATTCAGTACAGCTGCAGCACAGCTGCCAGTTTGTAGTTTGTGAGCACTTCCAAATATTTGATCTTGTCCTGATGCCATCAGCACTCTTTGCGACGTATGTAGAGCCACAACACTCCATGATCGATCGTTGCACATTGGGTTCATCTCATGCGAGTGTCGTTTCAAGTATTCTGGGCAACACTTCCTCTTGTCTGCTTCAAAGCGATTACTGCCGGTTTTCTACTCTCTTCTTCTTTACAAGACACGGCTCGCGATAACATCGACCTTCACTACCTCTGGCGTCCTAACAAAGAACTCCTCTGCCTTCGCAAATAACGCTGCAGCAACTTTGCCATTCAGATGCGCTTGCCTTCACGATTCGAACCGGGTTTCCACGTCATGAATCAGTTCCTGTCCGGCGACTCATATCGGATGACAAGCAACGCGCGCTTACCTTCCCTCTTCGCCCTCGGAGAAATCCAAAATTCCGAAGACGTTGACTCCTTCCAACTTAACCGCGTACCACTGTGACGTAAGCGTCTCCTCTTCGACGAGCGGAAGCGCAGACTGATGAAGATCGTACACGAAGTAGACGGCCTCAATTCTATGTATAACACGTCAAGAAGCGAGTAATGTGCTCACGATCAAGAAATTTCTCACGTCCTCCACCTTGTCTGCCTTAGCCTCGGCGAGGACACGCAGGCCAACTTTCACATCGGCTTTCTCGACCTGTGGTCAAATGATCAGTCGTGTCATATATTGGACCCTCTTGGCGTCTATACGCAGCTGCACTTTGATGTGCACCTTGCTCGCGAGGATATCGGCCTTGTTTATCTGGGGCGACCCGGCAACCAGCGAAGGCGCGCCTGCAATAAGCGCCTCTGCGATCTTGCCTGCCCAGTTGAAGTCAGAATTGGACCCACGACCCGGCTTCTTCTATCTGCGCCCCTGCACTCACCGCCCATATGCGCTGCTCGCCCCTCCTCGCCCGCAAACGTATCGAAGATCGCGAAGGTTGGCGTTGCCTTATACGCGTCCTCGGTGTACTGCAGCGCGTACCACTGCAACGTAAGTGGCTCGGCTTGGAGGAGCGAGTGCCCAATGTGCAAAAAGTCCGCAACGGCTGGCGCTTTGCCGTCTTGGGCTGGAAGCGGCGCGAACAAGCCGACAGACGCTGGAGATATTTTTGTTCAGCTTGCTGAAAGTGAGTGATGGAAGACGATCGAGGACGATCTTGAAGCGCTTGCTCACGGCCTGACATAACTATCTCGAACTCGGTGCGAGGCGAAGAGATACAGACGAAAAGCAAATGGCTCTCTTCTTGCTTTTAGCCTTATATGCGTCAAAAAGCATTCCGCTGTAACTCTTGATAAATCCGACTCAGTTATTTCCAGTTTACTGTACTGATGTGATCCAATAAATTCTCAAGGTCATGTATCGAAGATTGTTGAGGCTGTCTACTACCGCCCACGGCTCACGCTGATGAGACTTTTGTGACAAGATATCCTCCACTGCAGCATGGCTGTGGGAGTCCTTAGTAACGCAAAGCAGATTAGACGCGCAAACGAAGCTGGCTTTTTGCCCTTGAGAAGCTTGTGAGCTTGCGGCTTCACAAAGTCCCTTAAGATGATCGTCGAAATGCACATGGATATGTGACGGTATTGATACTGAGATCTAGGAATACACAAAGCACAATATGGATGAATATGGATGAGTGGGTGTATGCTACGCAGTCAGTAGATGGTCCAGGTTATGAACAAAATTCAATGTAGATGATGCGGAAATATGTAAAGGAGAGATGGGAGAGATGAGGAATAAATTACAGCAGTGTTCGGTGCGACCCGGGTCAGGGGTCAATGGGTCCGAAAAGGGTCAGTCCAAAATTCAACTGACCCGGGGTCAGAGGGGGTCAGAGGGGTCTGAAGGGTCAGGTAATAATCCTCCTCTTATGATCTTAACTATTGGTGATTAGTTGTCATACAACCTGTAGGGCCAAACCAGAGTCAGTTTGAAGGAGTAGCAAATGTGTTGTTGTCGCAGAGATGCTCATAATGCAAGACTTGAACTGATTGAATTTACATAATCAATGTCATCATCGAAGTGAACCGCGTCAACTACTGAAAAATGAGAGTCTGACGGGTTTTATGGCTCATTGACTGTTGCGGAGTCATACATACGATTGTACGACAAAGTTTCACTAGGGAAAAAAACTTGAAAAGCCTTCAGTACATGACTTCTGGCTTACCTCATCGGACCCCACCGACCCCTGGTATTTTCAGTATTCAAGTGACCCCAGGGGTCAGACCCTTTGACCCGGGTCGGGTCAGAGCTGGGGTCAGGGGTCCGTCCGAACACTGAATTACAGTGCGTGGCTCTGCAGTCCAATATGCAGATTTTAAGTAATCAAGTCCAATGCTCTTGTAATGAGAAGTCCATGGTGCACCAGCAAAGGAGACGAGCACATCAAACCACAGAGAAAAGCATGCTCGACGAGCTTCACACGTCGCGCCCGCCATATTGGTACCTCGGCTCGGCGTAGTTGTAGGAGCCGTACCCAGCATCCATTGACGGTTGGTAGTGGTGAGCTCCGAAAGCACCCGTCTCGCCCTGTAGCGGCCTATACGAAGTGGGGCCAGCCATCGCCGGCACGAAGGCAGCCTCGGAGCGCACATTGCTCCTGCGGCGACGGCACAGGGCGAATAACGCCCAGCCAAGCAGTCCAAGGAGAAGCACGCCGGCGGCGATCACGACGCCAAGGAACCACTTGGTCTTGTAGAAGGCGTTCTTTGCGGCGTTTTTCGCGCGGTCGTATGCGCTCTTGAGCGAGTTGGGGTCCGCATCGCCCGTGTCGGGGGAGTGCTGTGCGTCGGCCTCGGAGACGAGCGCGGCTTGGGAGCCAGTGGTATCGGCGCCGCCGAGCCGCGTGTTGACAAAGTCTGAATGGGCGGACGCTAGGTCTGTAGTGGATAGAAGCTGAATGTAAGGGTCCGCGACGGACGAGTTTGAGCCGTCCACGAAGTCGCCGAAGTTGATGAGCAGATACGAATTGCGCACTGATGGAAATCATAAGTCGTGTTTTGTGATTACGATGCAGAATATGTGCTTACAGAACGCCATGCCGAGAATCATGTCGAACGCGCCAAAGCTGCTGTGGTCCGAAACATCCGACGATATTTGCTGGAACTGCAAAGGGCCGTTAGAAGAGTGATGAAAAACTATTTGGGAACATGACACTGACTGTAGCCATACACGTCTTAGCCTTGCCAGATGAGTCTGACGTCTCGACCGTAGTCACGTCCAGCGGAGAGATTGGGTACTTCACACCGCCAAATAGGAACGTGATGTTCAACTCATAATCGCATGGAACACGCCAGTAACCCGGTGAACCATTTTGCGATACAAATTCTGCGCCGGGCACCCGTCCGTAGATCGCGTCAGCGACATTCCTGGGGACCTTTCCATGTAATGAGAGATCAGAGCAGAACCCTCCAGTTGTAAGCAGAACAATTACCTGAGGATACGTAAAGCCTGTATCGAAGGCTACATGAAGTTGATTTTCTGCGCCGGCCGTAGGGTCCGGAATAGTCGTGTTTGTCGAAATGTTCTGACCGTCCGGACCTAGGATCCCATTCGCATCGAGTAGTGTCTCCCAGTGCTGTATATTGAACTGATCTACCAGAGCAGGCAGTTTCTTTTGGTTAGTGATTGCCTCGAGGGTCGGAATGACCGATCCAATCGTAAGCTGGCCCGTCTGCGGCGCCGAGCCTGAGTTGTTCTCTGGCTCGCGTGAGAGCAGGACGGACAGGAAATTGGGCGTCGTCAGATTTTGGCGGAAGATGCGGTCGAGAGGTGTGTCGCCCGCGGACGTTTTCACGAGCGAACGCACTTTGGAAGCGGTGCTGGGGCCGAGCCCCATGATGCCGTTTGCCTGTGGATTGTTGTCGCTCGGGATGACATTGACTTTAAGAAATGTGTTGGATTGTAGGAAAGAGAAGGGAGAAGGAAGAAAAGAAACGTACTGTACGCTTGGTCGTTGATCGTAAAGTCATCGAAATCCAAGGTAGCCGTATTGACAAAACCTTGAAATTATATTGAAATCAGATACAAAACAATGGAAATAAACACAATCTGCACTCACCATTCGCCGAACCCTCCGCATAATTGACCTCTGCAGATATGCTCAAATTTTTTGTCCCGGGCACGTTGCCAATCACCCAGAGATCAGAACTACAAATCCTTTGAGTTGACACGACAAAAGCAGACGAAACACCGCGTACCTTCCAGTGTCAATTAAGACCTCGAACTCTGCACCTCCCAGCGTGATGTTACAAGAGTAAATGGTGTCCCCAGAGTTCGAAACAACCGTGCTCCCGTTTCCGAAAGCGCCAATGTCGACACTCCGCTTTTCAAGGCCTTCTTGAATTGATGCCCGCGGTCGCCCGACAATTGGAAAGGAAGATGCCTCAGCCGAGTTGGCGGCAATGAGCGAGCTGGCGACAGCACCGAGTGCACTTGAAAAGCGGGCGAGCCTCATGGTGTTGACAAGATACACGAGGAAGGGGAGAGGGAGAGAAAACAAAAAGCAATTCACACATCGCAACGCGCGTTTTATACACGGGCAGCAGGAACACAGGCGCGATCAGCGCGACCTGCCGGCTAAGCATAACATAATCAAGGCTGTACGTCCGAACAGGCCGTTCGTACACGCGACCTCCAAGGCGACGGAATGCGCAGTCGGCACCGACATCTTTTATTTATTCCTGTTCTTTGTCGCTTTTCGATCGCGGTAGTTTCGTCCTCGTCGGTCTCCAGAATGCTCTTCATAAAGTCTAAGAACACTAGCTTACGGTACTTTTTTTTTCTGTTCACAAAACTGATCGCACGGCGCACATGATGATGTTAATCAGATCAAATCTGCGCCGGAACACGAAACGAGCCTCACGGTATGTACATGTATAGACAAAATGTGGCAAGTAATTCTCAGAGCAGAGGCGGATTCCAGCTCACCTAAGAGCGCCGATGCATCGCCATACACCGCAAAATAACATCTTCTTAAGCGCTAGAATCTGCCTCACGATAATATGATTCACAAACGCGTGGATTATAGCTCATCGTGAAAGCTTGGCCTCCCGTACTTCTTCCTCCGGCTTGCACACCATGGACAAAACTGAGCAACGTCAACGCAGTTTACAAGCCGAACCATTATGTAAAGCCCAGGAGTTCAGCAGCCGGAAAGTTGTAGAATGGGATGGTGAACCTGAAGAATTGGCGACAAAATAACAATGTGGTAGACGAGATCGCGGCCTGCGGTTTGTACGAATCGATCAGGTATATCGTTCTATACATGTATGATTGGAATGCGTATCCATCATTCGCCGGTCGACAGCGGGTCATTGAGAGTGATTACCTAAAACATCCGCAATAGATGATGCCAATAGTAATGATTATCTGCAGCACACAAATAGTCACACCGCCAGCGAACAGGGGACGGTACGATGGCGGCATCAAAATAGCTACGCATGTCTGCCTCGTTCCGAAGGAGAATACCTGGAAGTGGTTGGTATTTGGGAGATACATTCGCAAAGTGAACGTTGGCACTCAGTCCGGATATGAATTGACGGAATCTGGGCTGTAGAAGGCTGCAAAGAAGGCAACCAGACTGATTGATGTTGATGTTGATGGTCGCTGGCTAGGATTCGTGCGGGGCCAGCACCAGCACTTGTAATCGTGGACAAGAGGTGGCAAGAGGTGGAGGAAGGAATCTGTCCTCGTACAAGATGTGATTGCACTCGTGAAGCTGAGCTCTCACCAATCACATAATATTATAATACTAAATATGACGTGTTGCTTTCGCGCGAAATGTGCAAGGCTCATCCGCGACAGAAAATAAAAAGAGCAAGTCGCACATGGGAACTGCCTCTGATCGACTGTCAGGAAGGTTTGGTTCCTGCAACTGGGCAGGCTTCGCTTCCCACGTCCATCTGCAAGTATAAGGGCGTCCATCGTGCCTTTAGGATATAGTTCCGCCTTGTAAGCGTGGAGTTCCGACTATCTATCTTCTTGTCTCTCATCTGCACGCTCAACGGTATATGGCATGTCTCTGACAGCGGCTGGAATTGTGAGCGTCACCCGCCCGCTAGTGCGCTGTCATAAAACCCGCTCACATCGTTTCAGGACCTGATTGGAGGAACGATAGGTACCTTCGTCATTTTACATAAATATCATGCTATTTACAACCTTTTAAAGCCGCATTCGGAGCTCTACTGGTACGTTATCCATCCTACTCGTTTCGATGGTTGATTGTATTGTGTGTTAACCACGAAACTTAGGTCTATGACGTCTTCTTCGTGACTTTCGACCAAGAGGTTTGGAGTTTGACCGCTCCGATGTACCTGATATTAAACTATTTCCAGGTTTCCCTTGTATGGTTCTCTCGATGGAGTTCAGTAAAAGTATGTTCTTCAGTACGCTCGTAGTCAGGAAATTGCAACGTCTTTTCACTTCTCGTTTTAACTGACTCCTATCATAGGTTCTCTATATCCTCAATCGATATCTCCCATTTGTGGACACATTCTTGTCCTTGCACCGTGAGTCATTCAGTCCTTTTAATGATATTCTCCCTGACGAAGAAAGTGGCTTGTTTCTCAAGTTCTGACTGGTACAAATACCGATCAAGTGAGTACAAGATATTGCCAGCGCGAGCTTGCTGAACTTCGACCTTCATCAGGAATGCCTGTTTGGATTCAAGGCTGTCACATGTTCGTACAGCCATATTTATCTCGATTCACTTTCGTGCTTAGGAACCTTTCGCGCAGGGCTGATTGTTGTCGGCATCATTATCGCCGAAAGTTAGTTGCCTCAGGACTGTGTGCACCAGAGTTCTAAATTTCATTCACTAACTTGTTATTCAGTAATTTTGATGTTTCGTACTTACGCCCTATGGGGACGTAGACCTATCATCCTCGGCATTCTCGTGTCTCTCGGCCTGGTAAATTTTACTTCCGTCTTTTATCTCGCAACCGAAAATGCCTTTCTAATCATGCTCTACAATTAGGCCGTTTACATCCCGGCCATTGTGATAGCCCAGTTGGAAGTCGAAACGTTCGCCTGTACGTTGTCTCGTCGTCTGTTTCATAGTGTATCCTTGCTTGAACGTGATCCTCGTACAGATGCAGCTGTGCCTACTGGTGGATGCGCGAAAACAAAAGATACCAGTCCGATCATATTTGTAGCTTTCCTTCTGCTTATAATCAATGAAACTAGTCAGTGCACTATAATGTTTTCCTCTGGATAAACTACCTCACTCGGTCAATGATCACGCAGCGATCGTCGTGTTAACGCTTATACAAGCTCGGCTGCTTCGTAAGTACCGCAACTTGAACATTTTCCTTGTACAATGTGATTTATTATGAGACACTTCTGACGATGCAATGTATTACAGACCGAGAATCTCAATCCACGCTGGTCCTACTAATGTATAAAGACGGTGAGCTTTCTTATTTATTGTCCTTGTTTTCCATACTGGAGTAATCAATTACAGGCCTATTTTACTATATCTATCTTCTCTGTACGTCGAAATTTGTGTTATCTTCAGTCAACGGCCCATTTCTTTCTTTGTTCTGATTTGGCATATAGCGTTCTCTCTTGTCAATCTTCTGATAGCTGTCGCTGCTCCGGTAAGCCGCGCCCATTTTATGTACTCAAGTGCCTAATTTGATAAAACATTAAAGCCCGAATTCGCCAACTGGTTAACGACGTAAGCAATCCCTTTTCTTCATGGCTTCCGCCCCTTTGCACTCGAACTCGCAGAGCTGTTATTTAATCTCAGCTCGAAATTCCCGTAGACCGCAGCGCGTCATGCATAGCCTCCTTTGCACTCGCGTTCTTCTGCACATCCGTGGGCATAGCTTAAATCCAGACGTACAGATTGCGACGACTCAGGCCTCGTTATCGTTCGCTTCCGTCGATCCAGAGGCACGGGCTGCGGAGCAAGGGCGCTCCGAGCTGTCTTTGGGTTCAGGCCCGGGTTCCGAGTCTGGATCGGGCAAGCATACGCTACTGTCCTTTCAAAGCTCGATTCAAACCAACAGCGAGCCTACGAGCAGCCGGTGGCGAGGAGATGAAAAAGAGTATCGAAGCGAACCAGAGCCTCAAGCCGAAACCATAGAGTTGCAATCCCTGTCGCATTCTCCTCGCGTCAAATTCAAAGATTCATATGAAGAGGGCGAGTTTTAGGCCTAAGGAGCGAATCGGGAGCGCAAACAAAATAAGCATGGCGCTGAGTGGCCAGAAACATCGAGCAGGTCGGGCTTATATGATTTGTTAAAGTTTTTGGGCTGTAACTTTTTTAGACCAATGTAATACCACTATTGTACTCGAACTCTTCGCATACGCTGCTCTGTAGGGCCTGCTAAGTAGGGAAAAGCGTGCCGAGATGCTTGGGCCTGTACTCTACACGGTCGACAATCATACTGGCTTTTTTTCATGCCTGGAGTTCATCCCATACGGCAGATTTAAGTTGGTAACCGACAAGCGCCGCATTGAGGCTGCTAAAGTCAATGCTAAATTAAATCACTATTGTACTGCAAGAATAATTCGCCCTCGCAGTTCAACGTCATGAAAAATGACTATTATAAATGTAGAATGCCACATAAAGCTGTATAGACCTTTTCCGTACATACAGACAATGCAAATACAGACATATTCGACTCAACTCAACATGTTGGTTAATTTCTAGGGCTCCGCAACGTACCGTATACTGATACGTACGTATTTTCGAAACCGGTATACTGGTACGTTCAGTATTAATACGGTCCGTATTTTGAGTTTTCGTGGGCGCATACGGTACGGTACTGGTACGGTACTGACCGTATACGGTGATACGTCGTATACGGGTTATGTAAACATAGAAGAAGTTTTGTTTTAGAATTTTTACAAGAGTTTGCCGCATTTTGCCTTTTCCCAGCATCAAAGTCATGCTTATTTGTTGAGAAATAGCAAACCGGAGGCAGTGACAAAAAAAAAAGAGAGGGGGGGGATGGCTGCACCAAAGCCCCACTTTTATTTTCCCAATTTCATTTGAATCTGCTCTATGACACACGTATAATGCAAAAAAAAAGATTGGAAAAGGTAGAAAATTGAGGGAGATAGTCGTGCTCGTCGTGTCGAACGACGAGCACGACTATCTCGGTGTCGCGCGCCTCGCGGGAAGCCGGCGGCATGCGTTGATGGCGACGAAAAGTCACGTGAATTACCAATTACCAGCACGGGGCAGTGCCGACGATCCGCGGGCACGTCAATAGTAAGTCCAAGCATTTATTTGAAATATTATTTGGAATAGGGAGACTATAATACCTAATTAGAGGTATGCACTGCATGGTCCTACGCTTCTAGTTAGATAGTATAGGTATAGTGTCACGTATCACGTATTACGAACGTATACAGACGTATTATACGGTTTCAATACGTGTACGGTCCCGTATATACGTGACAGTATTTTAGACCCTCAAAAAGCATTACGATACTGGTACGTGACCGTACCGTACCGTACCGTATTTCGTATATACGGGTACGTTGCGGAGCCCTATTAATTTCCATAGGTATATTTCCATATAAGGCGGGATGTGATTTTCTGGACCCACCTGTAGGGTGAAAATAATCACATGATAATATATGTAGGTATACAGTATACGACACCTCCTTTAGACACCTAATCGATTATTACCCTCCTCTAACACATATGGCTACTTTTTGTTGAAAAAAAGTCATAGAATGAATGCCAGCTATTCCAGGAGCATTCTGCGAAATTCCTGGGACATTTTGTTCACAGGATCAATTAAAATAAAAGTTTCACGGAAATAAGGCTTTTGTCACGTCCGCAGGTCCTTTAGACACCTGTGACACCGTTACAGATGGCGCGTCAAGAGGTGAATTTCACTGGCGACGTGCGTCGGAAGATCTTGTCGGGGTCACGCTCAGACACAAAATCAACAATTTCTAGTATAACCTGCTCTGTATTTTCCACTGATATCTCAACTCAAAAGGATAAAACGAAGTGCTTCCTATGCTGCATATTTCTATGCAGTCTGTAGAACTCTTGGTGATATAAATAATTAATAATCATAGTTTTTGATTGCATTATGTTGAAGAAATGCTAATTTTTGTACATATTCTGCTCTCAAGAATGAACCAAAGAATATTTTCTTTTCAAAATATATACATGGGTAGAACACGCTTGACTGAGTATGTGTATCAAATTTCAGGCGGAAAGATTGAGAATTAAGAGAGAAAGTGTGGGGTGTCTAAAGGACTATCGGTGTCTAAAGGAGGTGTTGTATACTGTACATGATCGACATTAGAGGTCTTTTGCTTTCAATCCGAGGTGCGATTAGCTCGGATTGAAAACGAATGTTCCTCGGAATGAAAATAAGCGAATGGCATGAGAAGCAGTGACTAATGCATGGCCGAGAAGATGGCCGACTCGGCACAACAGCTAGCGAGCTTGTCACGCATCGGATCAATCTACAGAGGTAATCGATCGATGCTGCCTAAAACGGAGAAAACGAGTCGGAATTTCTATTTTCAGCGGAGCCGATCGCTTACATAGCACATTTTATACACCTTTGCTTGTCCTCCAATAAATTATTAGCTTAGAATTATGACCATGACGATTAAATGACTAGTAAATGCCTCATTTGGTGTTTGCAACTCCTAGAGGACACTTTGGTGGCGCAAGACTAATTTTTATGGTAGGTGTTACATCGTGTTACGCTGTGCAGTGCGCTGAGGCGTCGAACTTTCCATGATTATTAATGCAACCTATTTTAGGATATGCCGAGATATCGAAGCCCGGCACAGGGCCTGCTAAGCGAGCAAGGTCTGATTGATACGAGTGCAGCCTCGGATTGATACTAGGCCTCTGATTGATAGCAAAAGACCTCTATTGTTCGCATCAGACCATTACAGGTGGGTCAGAAAAGTCTTCGGCCCCCCTCAAAAAGGAAGGCGGTTCCCGCCTGCGTAGCAAACGACGCGGCGTCGTTTCGCGGCGCCACTCACGATTGTCTATGGTACGCTGCCAGTTCAACTCATTCAGAAAAACAAACCAATACTTAGTTTTTGTTTCTCATATGTATCTTAGGCAAAGGCTCGCATAGCTACAAGGCGTTTCTTGACGTTTTTCTGTGTGAACGACGCATAAGGGAACCACTTTCCTCTTTTAGGGGGGCCGAAGACTTTTCTGACCCACCTGTATTTTGACGTATGCTACCATAAGGAGATAAGAAGATCCTATTCAGAATCTAAGGTTTTACAGGACGCGAAAGCAGAGGGTCTTAGATCTGGAGAGGAGGGTCGCGACCTCCGTCGTCCAGATATCGCCGAGTCTGCGACGACCAAGAACTCGGCGAGGGTCTTTGGACCGACTTTACGGTCATTTGGGCGCTCAAACGTCCTAGACGCGGGAAATCATCATTTACAAACCTTAGGAAATATACTGGAGTTCCGACCACCAGTGTTCTTGTCTTTCATCTGCACACCCAGTGGTGAATGGCATGTCTGTGACAGTAGAGGCTGGAATCGTGAGTGCCGTCCGCCCGCCAATGCACCGTCATAAAACAAACTCACATCGTTTCAGGACCTAATTGGAGGAACGATAGTACCCTCGTCATATTACATAAATATCCTGCTATTTACAATGTTGAATTTATTTTTAAAGCTGCATTCGGAGCTCTACTTGTACGTTGTTCACCATACTCGTTTCAACGATTGTTTATATTGTGTGTTAACCACGAAACTTAGGTCTATGACGTCTTCTTCGTGACTTTCGACCAAGAGGTTTGGGTTTTGAGCGCTCTCATTACCTGATATTAAAACATCGTCAGGTTTCCCTTGTATGGTTCTCTCAATGGAATACAGTAAAAGTGTGCCCTTCAGGAAATTGCAACTTCATTTTCTTCTCATCTTGACTAACTCCTATGATAGGTTCTCTATCTTCTCAATCGATATCTCCCGTTTGCGGACACATTCTTGTCCTTGCACCGTGAGTCATACAGTCTCTCCAGAGATATTTTTCCTGACGAAAAAGTGGCTTGATCCTCAAGTTCTGACTGCTACAATTACCGATCAAGTGAGTGCAAGGTATTGCCAGCTTGAGGTTGCTGAACGTCGACTTCATCAGGAACGCCTGATTGGATTCAAAGCTGTGACATGTTTGTACAGCCTTTTTTTATCTCGTTTTATTTTCGTACTTAGGAACCTTTTATGTAGGGCTGACTGTTGTCGGCATCATTATCGCCGAACGTAGGTTTCCTCAGATTTGTGCGCGCCAGCGTTCTAAATGCATCCACTACTCGCTATTCAGTGATCTTGATGTTTCGTACTTACGCTTTATGGGGGCGTAGACCTATCATCCTCGGCATTCTCGTATTTCTTGGCCTGGTAAATTTCACTTCCATCTTATCCCCCATAACCAAAAAAGCCTTCCTTACCATACAATCAGGCCATTTACGTCCCGGCCATTGTGGTAACACAGTTGGAAGTCAATTCGTTCTCCTGTACGTTGTCTCGCCGTCTGTTTCAAAGTGCATTCTTGCTTGAACGCAATCCTCGAACAGATGTAGCCTTGCCTGCTGGTGGATGTACGAAGAAAAAAGATACTAGTCCGATCATATTTGTGGCCTTCCTTTTGCTAATAATCGGTGAAACTAGTCAGTGCTCTATGACGTTTTCCTTGGGATCAATTACCATCTCACTCTTTCAATAATCACGCAGCGATTGTGGTGTTAACGCTTATACGAGCTCGGCAGCTTCGTGAGTATCGCAATTGCCTCTGTATTTTCCTTGTACAATGTGATAGATCATGAGAAAATTCTGATACGTTACAGGCCGAGAAACTCGATCCGTGCTGGTCCTCCTAATGTATAGAGACGGTGAGCTTTCTTATTTATTGTCCGTGTTTTTCATACTAAAGTTTTCGAGTACAGGCCTATTTTACTATTTCTATCTTCTCTGTACGTCGAAAATTGTGTTATCAATGGTCGAATCCTTACTTTGTTCTGATTTGGCTCATAGCGTTCTCTCTTGTCAATCTTTTGATGGCTGTCGCTGGTCCGGTAAGTCGCGCCCATTTTATGTATTCAAGCGTCTAATCTGATAACGTGTTAAAGCCCAAGTTTGCCAACTGGTTAACGACGTAAGTTCATGTTCAAGCCAACTCCCTTCCTTTTACATAAACTCGGCTCCTTTTCACTCGAAAACTCGCAGAGATGTTATCTAATCTCAGCTCGAACTTCCCATAGACCGCAGCGGGTCGTGCATAGTCTCCTTTGCACGCGCGTTCTCCTGCACATCCGTGAACATGGCTCAAATTCAGACGTGCAAATTACGACGACTCAGGCCTCATCATCATTTGCTTCTATTTATCCAGAGGTGAAGCAAGGGCGCTCCGAGCTGTCTTCTGGCTCAGGTTCGGGTTCCGGGTCTGGATCAGGCAAACATACACTGCTGTCCTTCCAAAGCCGGAATCAAAGCTCGATTCAAACCAGCAGCGAGGCGTCAAACAGCCGGTGGCGAGGAGATGAAAAAGAGCACCGAAGCGAACCAGAGCCTCAAGACGAAGCCATAGAATTGCAATCTCTGTCGCATTCTCCTCGCGTCAAATACAAAGAACCATATGAACAGGACGAGGTTCAAGCCTAAGGTGTCAGAAAAGGCAGAATCCAGAATGGTCAGGAAAGTTGAGCACGTTGGCCTTCTACGTTTTGTTTATATTTCCTGGACTGAGACTCATGTAACACCACTATTGTATAACTAGATTACCGATCAGAGACTAACCATCCAAGCCCTGTAGAAAGAAAATCAATTGGTAAATCCAAAATGATTATTTTGCTCTTGCTTTCTTCCTTCCACCAAAACCCTTGAACGTCATACCCGTGTCCGAGTCATCATCCAGAAGAGCAGCAGACCGCTTCTTCGTATTTGGGACCCGTCTCGCTGCCGCCCCTTCCCTAGCCGGTATGGATCTGGATTTAGCAGTAGACCTTGTGGATCGTGCAGTTGAGCGGAGTGTTGGGTCAGGATCATCTTCCGACACGTCTTCATCCAAGTCCAGATCCAAGTTCAGGTCGAAATCGTCATCGACCGGACCATCAAGGCCCGTCCTCCCCGCATCTCCATCCTCATCTTCTTCCTCGAGCGTGTTGAGGAACAAAGGCTGGGTTTTCCCCTTCCCATTCGTATCTGCTTTACCCTTTCCTCTTTTCTGGCTGCCTTTCGCCGATCTGGGCTTGATCTCGCTTTCCTCTTCCGATACGATTTGCCGGCTCTGACTCCGACGTGTCGCAGGCTGCGTCTTTGCCACGCTCTGGCTGCGCGGTTTCGATGGCCCAGATTGCAGGAATCCGCGGTTCTGCGTCTGGCTGGGTTGCAGAAATTCTTGGCGCTGGAGTGTCGCAGGCTCGCTTTGCGCAACACCTTGCGATTGTGACTGACTCTGCGATCCACCTTTCCAGTACACTAAAGTTGATTTGACTAGTAAGAAATAACCGGAGGAGATAACGCAAATCAACACTGAACCTGAGCCCATTCCATAATCATTTTCATCCTCCAAGACTAGTTCAACGGAGGGGCGTGTTCCAGTAGATGTTTTCTAGCGAAAAACCGGTCAGAAAACACTCTTATGGCTTCGTTTAGCCGACTCACCTTCTTGAACTTCTTGAAATCTGGTTTGCCACGCCACTCTGCTCTCTCCGGCTCCTTACTCTGCGCCCTGCTCGTGATTCTGCTTCCAGTCTCACTCTTGTCTGGGACGTCCATCTCAACAATTACCATGAAGTTGCCCATCAGGTTGCTTTCATCGCCAAAGTCTGCGAGAACACCCCAGTCATCCGCCTCCTGCTCCTGCTCTGGCTTTGAGATGCGGAGATTGTTGAACTCTCGGTCGAAGTCATCTTCGCGACGTTTTCCCTTTTTTGTTGACGCAAGCGCCTTGAGAAATGCCGCATCGGTATCAGGCTTCCCTGGCGCCGCGCCGCGGTTCTTCGAGGCCGTCCGCTGCGTCGCTTGTGTACTGTTGAAAGGTACAGGATGCGCAGTCGACGGTGGTTTAGTTTGTCTTTTATCTGATGAAGGAGGTAGTTCGTTTGCATCCGCATCTACCATCGGAGCGTCTTCAACCTCGTCGGCGCGCTCTGCCTGAGCAGTCTGTCTCCCCTCCACCTCTTCGGGCACAGAGTTCAGTCGGTCTCCGCTACCATTACCGCTAACACCTCCAGTCTCTGTCGGCAACTGCGAGAACATCTGACTGTCTATGATCCCGCCGCTAAAGCCAGCCGAGTCCGGTGTTTGCGATGCGACACGGTCAGGATCAGTTTCATCAAAAAGTGCTTTGAAACGTTTCAGAGGAGGCTGCTGTGTTGTCGCTTCAGCGATCTCCGCTTCGAGCCCCGCGAGGATCGGGTTCAGCGGTGCTTCGCTGCGCACGCGCTTCTTCAGCCGACTAGAACGTACGGTAGGGGCCTTTATCGTATAAAAAATGTTAAGAATGGGCTCATATCAAAAGGTGATAAACGAGAAAAACAAGGATACATACTGAGGAAGGAGGTTTGTCTGTTGCTGGCGCGCTGGTTGCAGGTACTACGGGCTCAGAATCGAGCACTGGCGGCTGCGAGTCAATGATAGACGGATCGCCAACACCCAGAATCAGCGGCGGCGCTGCATTCGTCCGTGCGCGCCTTACAAGTGGCTTAACAAAAAAAAGTTATACCTAAATTGCTTAGGAAACAGTTGGTCTGGCTAACCCTCTTTCGCCCGGCCGTTCCCTCAGGCTCCTCGCTAGCACGGACAGGTTCGCGCGCAGATGAATCCTCTGCCGCAGCAGATCCGCGAGGTGGCGGCATTGACCCAACGTCAACAACAGACGGTGTAGTCCCGCGCGATGCCGGCGAGACGCGCTTCCGAAGACGTGATCGTGGTGCGGACTCAAGCTCCTGTGGAGGCGTGATGTTTTCCGGTTGAAGCTGTGATGAAAACTCTTCCGGATGTGTATTCGGGACACCGTCGGGCAGTGAGGACTCTATAATACTTTTCTTTTAGTTTTCTCGAGGATCGGAATGGTTTAGTTTACCTTGATCGTTGTCCGCGCCCAGAGTTGAGTCGATACGACTGGTGTCGACGCAAAGAACTGCCTCGATTAACTGAATGCGTCCGATAATACGCAGCCCAGACCTTTTTCCGTTCAGCAATTACACTTTCGTGTAGAAATAGAAGAATCCTCACGATTTCAGCACATCCAGCATGCTATCCCATGTATCTCCAGCAGCGACTTTTAACGTGTCGGTTTCTCCAATAACGCTGAGTCCCTTTCCGCTCTCCGCTTCCGCCTTGCGCTTGTTCCGCGCAAGCGCCTGCCGCCAGCGTGTCGCACCTCCAGAAACATCAAACGCCTCGTATTCACCCCCACCACGTTCCACGAGAGCGCGCGTCTCCGAATCGAGTTCTCTTCCCTTCTCACCAATGAATACGAATCGCCAGCCTTTGAGCAGCTCCACGCGCTTGATAGTCGGTTCCCATGGCGCAAGAGTTTTCAGCTGCGCAGATAACGAAGGAGCGAACGTGGGTCGATGACGCGCCTCATCGGGTAGTCGATAATCGAACTCAAGCATAGAATGGCCGCTAGCGGACGCGGCAGTTTCACCCAAATGAAGTAGCTCCGTGAGCCAGTCTAGGCGCACAAGCTGCGCAGGAACAAGCAGAGTAGTTGCTATCGCGGGCGTCGTACTGAGTGTCGGGGTCAGGTGGTGCGTGATTTCAGGGCGACATGTTGAGACAATCTTTACACCCAATGATGCGCACTTATCCAGCGGGAGCGCTGGAGTTTTTGATGATACATAACAGCAGACAGGGCGCCAGTAAACGCTAGAGAAAGTTAGTCATAGAGATGAAGAATATCCTTGGAGACGCACTTGGCATATATTCCTGTTACGAGCGCAATAGTGTCCCCAGGGAGTAGTTCACCCTTCGCCATTCCATCTATGCTCACTCTGTCCTTCGCCCCATTGATGTCTCTGCTTACTTGCATTGTCTTGCTCTTGAGATTCTGCAACGTCAGAGTAGGTCTGAATAATGGATCGGACTGTCGACATGTTGAGTTCATATCGGCCATGAGAGCGCGGCAAACGTACGATACTATCCACGGTATGTTCACCAACAACAAAGGTGACATGTTCCGCAGATATCTTGGGGTGGCTGAGGACAAGTTGCAAAGGATGTTTCGCTTTTCTGCCTAACGGATAACTCCTGCCAGGCTTAAGAACTTTACATTCTGTAAATGGACAATAAGCATAGCTATCGCTGCTCAAATCAGACTACTTACTTTTCCGCTCGAGATTTCCGGGGCTATCCCCATCGAACGCCCCTTCAATCACCCACATAAGAATGGTTCGGATGTCGTGTCACCTTTCAGCCTGGCTCCTTCAAACAATAGACAAGTTCAAACAGTAGGTAAGTATGAAAAGGCTATCCTGATTCCAGCCTGCTTGCTATTGACGTACCTTTGTCCAAGAAATAAATATATGAGTTGAAAGCCAGACAGAGACAACCGTGACAGATCTAGGAAGAGCCGCACGCGCCTGTCACGACTGTGTCACATTTCACATGCTTACTACATAACGCGTCTCATCTGGGCTGACGCGTAAGGAGTTGCTGAGCAAATCTTCGTTCAGTTGAAATTTCACGAGCACTTGAGACCCAAAGAAGGATAAAGCAGCCAAAGATGGCGTTTCAAAAATTTAATACTCATCACTTAGATTATACATATGCATAGCGCAAGAAATATTCTCAAATTCAAGAAGAAATGATACGAGAAAAAGATATTACGTATGGCCCTTGCTCACTTGAAAGGCGTCTATCAACAACATTATATATCAATATCACACGCGAAGAGACCTGAAAACATTGATGATAAGCATTATAATTCATAACGCTCTTTAAAAAATCCCTTACCTGAGTTCCCACATGGCGTCAGTCCCGTTGCAGGCCGCAGCGGATCCACCGCCCGTCGAAGGCGAGAAGCAATTGTCGCTCATGGCGCCCCCTGTCTCACCCTTTGAGAAAGTGGAAAAAACGGCCGTATCGGGTCAGCAAACAAAACAAATAATCTGAAGGAATGCTGACAAGATCGTCCCAGCAATACTCCAAAGAGATGATATCAAAGTTGGTCCACTCGAGCGCGCAAGTCTTATACGAAATCCTTTCGAAAGTGCCAGGATCGACAGTGAATGTCGGGCCATCTGCTTCGGCGATGATCTGCGTGGCATTGCTTAGATATGTACAGTCATCCGGGTTTGGCGCCTTAGCGGGAAGGTCCTGGCAACCACATTCAACTGCAAAATATTGTCACTGGTGTTATCAACGGAAGTAAAAAAGGAAAAAAAAAAACCCACAGACTGTTCCACACTGGCAATTAACATTAGACGTGCACTCAGCCTCGTTGCGCATCTCTAGGGCGTTGCCCTTCCAGGATATCTGAGTGCTTGAGAAATTTGTCTTGGTCAAGAGCGGAGGTGTGCTCAGGAAGCCGCCATCCGGGCAAGAAAACGTTGTGCGCTGTATGCTGTGGCCGCCGAAAGTGACAGTCGACGATGCAACTACATGTGCTGAGGGACACTTGTCCGTCCCAGCGATCTCAGGCGCACGAACGTTGAGATTAGCGCCGAGTGCACCGAGGAAGAGGGCAAGAACGATGAGAGGAGTAGCGAAGGCCTTCATAACTTGTGAATAGAGTGGAGAAGCTGCTGGTATCAATAAGTAGACCTGAGGGGGTCTAAAGCTTCGTGCATAGTTTGCCACCTTTATATAAATTCGAGGTCGAGAGACGAGTATTTTTGTCAATTTGCGATGTCATGGAAGTCAGAAGTTGTCCGATGGCAAGACCTCTTTGAGTCGCGCCTTGGGTGATGATCTGATACTAAGCAAGACAGAACACAGTTTGCTTAGGAATGTGCTGGAGACAAATTAGAGCAGAGCAACAAGAAATGAGGTGCATATTCCAAAAGCACCCGACCTGCAATCAGTCAGTTGGGAAATATCCATGCGCGGGAACCCCAGGACTGGCGTCGCATGTTGTAAAGCACATAATTATTCTGAAGACTAGGATCCGCCATGAAGTCAAAGTGAACGCCTCTATTCGTGATCGTTTTCCCGCTGATCATTAGGATCTCTTTTTGACTTGAAAAGAATGTGTGTAATTTGACGTTCTTCAAACGTTTGGGCTTCCGAAAAGTGACAACGCACTTCATTAGAGAATCCTGAGCTAAGTCAAGTATGATTAGAAGAGCATGGTCCACACAGCCGTATCTCAGGAGGCGGTAAAATGTGTTTGTTTTCAAGGACAATGATGTATGCATCTCGCACAGCGTTGACACTGGCACAAGTAAACCTAGTAAAGCATTATTAGAATGTACTGTGCAGTACAAAAGGAATCTTACAAAAAAAAACCCCCCAGGCTTGAGCCGAATTGAAACAGATGTTCATGAAACAGTCGAGCCCGAGCGTGACGAAAGAAGTCTACGAAAATATCAAGTTCGATAGTGATCTCGGAACAATCAGGTGTATTTAGAGCTTCTGTAAACGACGTTTGAAAGGTGAAGACTGACTTTTAGAAGAACTTTAGACAGTGGACTTAGTCTCCTCTTTTTTTTGTCCAACAGTGTCTTTGACAGATGGACATGTACAACACTCTTCCCGAAAGCCTAACCAAATCGCAGGCCTTGTAGTTTGGTACCTCATGTATCGTTTTTCTGGTCGACGATGAAAGAGATAAACCAAAACTCTTTGATGCCAAAAAGCGTGCATATTACATTTGAACAAATTCTTCTTGCAACCCCGCTGGTTATCAACAATAGCCTGTACATTAGCAACAATTCGATCCTTTGTCCATCCTCAAATACCTCTCCCACCGAAAACAAACAACCGGCACTCAGCGTTTTTTAACATTCCTAGAAAAGATTATACATTCTCCCGAGCGGCAGCTTGTCCGCAGGTTGCACGTCCATCACGACACCATCCGCGGTGACTTCGTAGCTTTCGGGATCGACACGCATTTTCGGTGTCTCGCTGTTCCACTTCATGTCGCGCTTCGTGACGTTGCGACACCCACGCACGGCTTCTGCGCGCTTGCGCGTGCCGTACGACGCGATCGTCCCGGAGGCGATGGAGATCTGGGAGACGAAGACAAGCGAGGTGAGCGCCGCGGCATCCGCCTGCGCGCCCCACATCGGCTGCCCGTACACGGGCTGCACGGTCGGGATCGAGCCGTTCGCATCCCCCATCTGTCAATGAGAAATATGAGCACCTCCTTCCTCCTTCCTGAAGAATGTGGAGGAAACGGGTAACGCACTTGGGCCCAAGCGATGGTTCCAGATTTGAGTACGAGCTCGGGCTTCGCGCCAAAATTCTCGGGTTTCCAGAGAACGAGGTCAGCGAGCTGGCCGACAGTGACTGAGCCGACGAGGTGTGCAAACCCGTGCGTGATCGCCGGGTTGACGGTATACTTCGAGATATAGCGCTTCACACGTCCATTATCCTTCCCTTCTTCATCGCCAAGCTCGACGAGCGGCCCGCGCATCTCGCGCATCTTGCTCGCCGTGCGCCATGTGCGGCTGACGACCTCACCGACGCGACCCATCGCCTGCGAGTCGGAGCTAATCATCGAGATGGCACCGAGGTCATGCAGGACGTCCTCGGCCGCAACTGTCTCTGCGCGAATGCGCGACTCGGCGAAGGCGAGGTCCTCTGGGATGGATTTATCGAGGTGGTGGCAGACCATGAGCATCTGTGTCGCGCAATGGAGGCGGGTGGTAAGTAGGGTGAATCCAGAGGGAAGGGGAGAAGGACGTACGTCGAGGTGCTCGTCGAGCGTATTGTTTGTAAATGGACGCGTGGGGTTCGTAGAAGACGGCAGGACGTTGTCGAGACCGCAGACGACAATGATGTCGGGCGCATGCCCACCGCCTACGATGACTTAGTGGTAGATCCCAGAAGTTGAATATATTGGCATACCAGCACCCTCGGTGTGATAGGTGTGGATCGTGCGGCCTTTAAAGGCGTCGATGGTGCCTTATAATGAACATAGTTCAGAATCGGAGAGGGGAATAAAATGGGACGAAGTACTTTCGACAAAGCCGCTCTCGTTCAGAGTGTCTGTATGGATGTTGACCTGAACATCGTATTTGTCGCCGACATCGAGGCAGTTCTTGATAGCAGCGGGCGTCGAGCCCCAATCCTACGACTTCCTGTCAGAATGGAAATGCAGCTACCCCGATCGTAGGTGCCTCACTTCATGGAGCTTCAATCCCGCCGCGCCTGCCCGTACGACCTCCTCGAGGGCCTTCGGGCCCGCGTCGTTCCCTTTGCCCGTGAATGCAAAGTTCATCGGCATCCCGTCCGTAGCGGCCATCATCACGCGCACATCACGCGGGCTGGGGGTACATGTTGTCGCGTTTGTACCCGCACTGGGGCCCGTGCCGCCGCCGACGAGTGTCGTGGTCCCTGCGGCGAGCGCCTCGCGCACCTGCTGTGGACAGATGTAGTGTACGTGCGCGTCGATGGCGCCCGCGGTGACGATCAGCTTCTCGCCTGCGATGACCTCGGTGGAAGACCCGATGGTGAGCGCGGGGTCAACGCCTGCCATGACGTCGGGGTTGCCGGCCTTGCCGATCCCTACGATAATCCCGTCTTTAACTCCGATGTCGGCTTTGTATATCCCGGAATAGTCGACAATGAGGCTGTTAGTGATAACGAGGTCGAGCGTGTCGGCAGAAGCCCGGTTCGTCGCTTGGCCCATGCCCTCGCGGATGGTCTTGCCCCCGCCGAATTTGACTTCGTCACCGTAGACAGCTAGATCGTTCTCCACCTCGATCCAGAGCGCCGTGTCGCCAAGGCGGACCCTATCACCCACGGTCGGGCCAAACATGGACGCATACGCCTCGCGTGCCATAGTCGTGTCCTGGTCGACCTCGAGCGCACCAGGTTCGGGGCGGTGTCCAAAGCCCTTCTGCACAAGCGCAGTGACGATTGCGTCCGTACGGCTTGGGTCGATTACGCCCGTCGCGAGTGCGTTCCCGCCGGAGACGATGCATGCACCCGCAATGGACACCAGAGCGACGGTCTTAGTGTCCCCCGGCTCAAAGCGCACGGCGGTGCCCGCGGGAATATCGAGCCGCCTGCCGTAAGCGCGGGCACGGTCGAAGAATAGCGCGCCGTTCGTCTCGACGAAGTGGTAGTGCGAGCCGATTTGCACAGGCCGGTCACCGTTGTTTGTGACGCGCAGGCGCAGGCGCGATCTGCCTGCATTGATCGCAATGCGCTCCTTACGTACAACGACGGCGCCCGGCGCACTCTCGGGAGCGTATTCGGCAGGGTCGATGACGGGGAAGAGGGCGGAGGAGGGGATGGGCAGGAAGGAGCCGTAAAGCGCCTCTTCGAGGTTTCCGGACTCGGTGCAGATGGGGTCGTGCACGGTGACGAGGAATACGCTGTATTATTCGAGTCAATTACTTTGGAGAATTGGAAGATTGCTCACCCGTCATGAAAAGTACCCTCGACCTGGATCTCATGCAGCAACGGGACGACGGCAGGCAGGACGTGTCTCCGTCCGAGCATATTCTTCCCGAGTTGCATGAGTGCGGCAACGGAGTGGTTTCCATCGCGAATGCGCTCCTGCAATTGAGACGCGATGAGCGCGATGGCCTCCGCCCGGTTCAGCCGCTGACCCCGTGCGAGGCGCTTTTGGGCGAGGAAGCCGGCCTGGTGGAGGAGGAGCTTCTCCTGTTCTCGAGGAAGGAGACGCATCCTTTCAGAATATTGGCGATTGTGCTTTTGACGTTGAGCTGGCGGCGACGGATGGTTCGAATTTCGACCCCGACGTCGGCGGCGGGGACGGCGACAGTACTAGCGGCAAGAAAGCATTGGCAAAGATAAGATAAGCTATATTATTATATAATCGTGCCACGGCACTCGTCCCATTGTCTACGTCTTCGTATAAAGAACGAAAAAGATCATACATAGTCATTTCCTGGTTCCAAAATTCTCACACAGAGCATTGCACCTCGCCTCTAGTATTGGACTAAACCTCCTGAGCCTGTCCCTTATGAAGCACTTGGCATGATCACTTCACTGACAGAGCATGTGTTGTTGCTCGCCGTCGCTCCGTTAACTGTGTACTCCTGTTGAGTCCACGAAAGTTATGAATACGAGATAACATCCAACCGATGAACCATAATACATACCCCGCTGCTGTAGCCAAGCGAAACGGTCGATCCGCACCAACTGCTTGCATCAGTCGAAGCCACGATCTTGACGTTCTGGTACTACATTGAAAGTAAAGTTAGATCTCCTGATTTCATGGAAGGGTGATATATCTTACAACGACCGGCCCGAAGTTGAAGTCTACATCATACAGTTCGACGGCCAATATGGCACTTGTGGTTGTCGGGGTGGAGGGGTTGTTCGTTTAAGCACGTGTCAGCTAATATTGATACTGGCGGACGCACCGATTCATAGTCAAACCCGGAAGGGAGAGGGTAGTTTCTGCTGTGCTAGGGCCGGATAGTGTACAGGTCCAGTTTCCGCTCGAATCGACAGTGAAAGAGAAATGAACGGTTTGGTCTAATGGAAACCGACAGAACGATTCAGCCAGTGTTTGCATTCTATCTTTGAAAGCCCTGCCAAGTGCGTACTAAGATATGCATTGATTCCGGCACCCCAAGGCAAGCTGTGAGTAATTGTCGGCTGCTGAAGAAGGCAGTGACGCTACGGGCCGCGTACCTCGGCGTTCCATAATATCTAAAATAACTCTGAAGTAAGCTTTCCTCGCAGATACGCTCACGACTCGGCGAAAGGGCATACCCGTCTCCTATCCACCAAGTACCAGATCTGTGTAGTAAGGAAAGATCTCAGTATCTTGCAAAATTGAAAGGACAAAAGAGAAAACTGTACCTCCCATCTAACACAGCCTGTAAGACTCCAGTGGAACCAGGTTGTAGGCCCGGCCAAACATAAGGCGTTCCCGGAGGATTAGGAACGTTAGGGACTATCATGTCGCCCGACAGCTCAATAAATTCCGGCGCGTCCCATTCAACTGTCCACCAGTCAGCATGTATGGCAGGTAGGAAACTGAACAAAGCGAGGCAAGCAACAACGACGGAAAACATTGCTTTGGTGTGCGAGGGGACTCGGAAGGCTCAAAGCCGGTTAGCTTTTGCCATTGACGTGGCTACACTTCTAGCATTTAAACAACTCGGAGATAGTTTGTGAGTTTTGCTGGCGATCCCGTGCATCGGTCCCGGTTAGATCTTAAAGAACGCTGAACGTGTGCTGGAAAAGAGAAGACAATGACTTCATCTAGGCCTACAGAAGAAGTGCGTTCTAGTCGGTGCCGCTGAGTTGATCCGGTGCCTGTCCGGTAGGTTTAGACATCAGGCCTGAGCACAAGGACCTGCATGTAGAGCACGCGGTACGAATGCCGTCAAACTTCGAGTATTATCTCATGGAGACTCAAGATTACTCTGCAATCAACGAATTGTAAGTTTATATGTACGCAAACGTTTGAGGCAAGTCGCGGGACAAGTCCGACTAAAGAAATGGAAAATGCGTGTTTTTACACCTGATGCTTGCAAGAAGGCCAATCAAGTCGATTATTACCAAAAAAGTACTTCAGAGACTCTGCCTAAGTTTCGCCATTGCAATCGCTGTTTCGCAGCCAATCTATCGAAACGTCCTCCAGATGGTCGTCGAAGTCTCCGAGCTTCTGATGCATCTTTGAGTCGCGGATAAGTTCCAGTACACGCGTGGATGCAGAAGGCGGAGCCAATTTGAAGTGAGACGTCGCGGAGAAAGGCTGGACATCTTCATTTCGAGCGGCAGGGCGCCATGAGGAGGAGTTTCCTTGCGGAAGATAGGGCTGATAGCAACGCTTGTTATTTATCCAAATAACCGGAATGATACTCTCTTACCACGAGTGCTGGTTCTCCAGCGGCCAATCGTGAGCCATCCACCTGCATAAGCAGGAATCAAATTTGAGGAATCACGACTCGACCTAGTCATAATGCACTTACCACAAACGCAACAGCTTGAGGAAAAGTTCTTTTTATCGTTTCAGCAACTTTTTCGCCCACAGGAGCTAGTGCAGTGTCGTCCAAATTTTCTGTGGCTTGATAGTACCCAGCTACTTCGAGATCAAGCGACAGGGCATGATTTCTGGCCTCTCAACAAGCGAAGAGAAACAGCGTGTATTAGACCGAATTGTACGGTCAAACCATAGTCTAGTTGTCCTCACAAGATCCAGTCCGATCTCCATGCTCGGGCTCAAGCTGGTCCAGTGATGCAACAACGGAATTGTATCGATAAATTCGATATTTCCAGACACGTCTTTTCCCAGGAGAACGCCATTGACAGGTCTGTGAGGATATTTCGCAACATGAAAGGCGATTTTGGCGTAAGCTCTTTGAGAGACGGTGTACGTGGTCATGGTCAAAGATGCGAGTTTCTCACGATTACGTAGACAACCGAAGATCGATTGGGTCTGCAGATCCTGATTCTGTCTCTGATCTTCGACGCTCTCTGCTCAACCTGCATTTGAAAAACTATCTGGCGGGGAGAACTCTTTCTTCAATTCAATAGCCAAACCACTACCACTTTTTGTTGTGAATTATCGATCAAACTTTTCTGAAAAACACTCCTATCATGAATTCTCCTAATTTGACTTTGCTTGCATCTTCAAAGCTTGTGAAGCAAGGCGCTGAAGCGGTCTGTTGTCATCTTTGGCTCGGTAGACCTAAATTGAACGCTGGTCTCAGAAAGTCTACAAAGGCCGGCTGCATCCACCCGTTGCCAGCACTTTAGGCGAACAGGACTCTGAACCCGTCCTTCTCAAATATCGCTTCCAGAAGCAGTATCGTCATCCTGCTCTAAACGCATCTTTAACAAAATCTCGCATTGCCGGTGAAGCGCGAGCACTCATGAAATGCATGAGGTATGGTGCAGCGGCTTAGATAGAAGCATATCTTACAGAACAAACGCAGATCTGGTGTGCGAGTTCCAGGAATCCGAATGATTGACACTGTCGAAGGAATTATTGGAATAGAATGGATAGAGGGGAAAAGTATACGGGCTCTCCTCGGAGAGGATGAAGAATCCGAACTACAGCTAGACGAAAATACTGGAGAAGATGACAGCAACGACAAAGTCGATACCGTAGACCTTTCGTCCGAATTCGGTGTCACTCAATGTGAGGATTTATCGCTCACAGATATGAAGGACATTTCAATGATTCGCTGATTACCTCCATTTAGCTGAGGTGATGAAGATGATCGGGACTGAGCTCGCGAAAATGCACAAGGCGGACGTTATACATGGCGATCTGACCACCTCTAATATGATGATCCACTGTCCGCCCCAGAATATTGGAGAGTTTCCTTTAGAAGACAAGACTACACCGGCCGCCGAACTTGTATGTGCCTAATGACATTCGGAAAGTGTACCTTCCCGAGGGTCTAACGTTTCCTTTTATATTCTTTCAAGGTTCTAATCGATTTTGGTCTGTCATACGTATCATCGCTTGCGGAAGACAAGGCGGTCGATCTTTATGTGCTTGAAAGAGCTTTCGCTTCGACACATCCGGATTCAGAACCTTTATTTGCTTTGGTATGCTACTTCCTCAAACTGTCATGTTTGATACTTATCTGTTTTCATGGACATAGGTCCTGGACGCATACGCCCAGAAGAGCCAAACCGATTGGAAAGCTGTAGGCAAGAAGCTAGATGAAGGTATGTTGAATTACGCATGCTGTTACCAATTTCTCAGACTACCCTGTCAGTCCGATTACGAGGACGAAAACGAAGCATGGTTGGATAAGATAGCTTGGGGTATGTCGACATTTTTTATTTTTTTTAATTGTAAGAACCGATGTAAAGATTGGTAGCAGGACGCTTACTTAAAAAAAGTCGAATGGGGCTGTTCATCGTCGCAGAACAACAGGGAAATCGTAACATAAACCGCAATTGTTTCGCGTTCGATTGACTACTTTCTGCCTCTCTTCTGCATTCACTAAGATTCCTTTCCCGTAATATTGAAGCCCCGGGGTGCAAGATATTTATTTAGTGCCTTAGAAGGTCGATTTCCCGACTTTCTATTTTTCTCTTTGCCGAAATTTGCTGCATGTACACCCGTGCTCATAATATGCGGCGCACGGTACAGGCTGTAAATCGCTTTTCATATGATGATTGCGCAGCAACCCGACGATGAAGCTCTGAACAGGCTGTGTATAGTATACGGAGTATCGAACAAGGGTGCGCATCTGGTATAGGTAAACTAAAGATACGGACAAAAGTCAATGGAATGATGGAAATATTGACGAGTTCGAAGGAACGATCGAGTCTGAGGAGAAAAGACAGTCCAGGAACAAGGGATGACATGAAGCCGTATGAACTATGAGTCCAACAAAATGTCCAATTTCCACCAATCAACTAGCAAGAACCGGGGAAAGCCAGCGGTACCGAAAATCCGAACTTGCGAACCCATTATGTTCTCGCGGGTACTATGCCCTTTAGGCGCTGAAGGACGAGGACGCGAAAGAGCTGGACACGGTCGTTGACGTTGGAACGTGGCTGGACGCGAATTCAAACGAGCTGGACGCAGAAGATGTGGAAAGTGTTGCGATCGAGGAAGGGAGAATCGTTGTGTCGGTGGTCACTTTGGAAGAGTGGGCTGAGTGCACATGCGAAAACGCATGAGAACCGGTACTGGAGCCGAAACTGCAGGATCCCGCGTCCGCGTTGTATGATGCCGCTGATGTCGTGCTCAGGAACGGTTCCGACGCGGATACTGTGCTCGAAGCGGCTTCTGACGCGGATACCGTGCTCGGAGCAGCTTCCGACGCTGATAGCGTGCTCAGAGCCGATCCCGACGCTGATACCGTGCTCAGAACCGATCCCGACGCTGATACCGTGCTCAGCACCGATCCCGACGCAGATACTGTGCTCGAAACCGATCCCGACGCTGATAGCGTGCTCGAAACCGGTTCTGACGCAGATGTTATGCTCGAAACGGCGCTGGGCGATACCTGCGGGGCCTGAAAAAGACATTTAGGTACGGGCCAATATACGAGTTTTGTGGTAACATACGGGACTAGCAACGGCGAATGCAACAACAGCCAAAACAACGAAGTTTTTGAAAAACATGGCGAATGAAGGAAGAAACTCGATGTGGTAGCGTATGTCGGAGAATATGAAGAGCTATAAAGTCTGCTGCAGAGTTGCGAAGCTACTTATATACTTTTCTCTCTCTCTCTATCGTCATCATCGTGACCGTCTAAGGGCACATGTACCGTCGTGTGAGCCTGCGACTGCGATCAACATAGACTGAAACACAAATTTTTACTGCATACGAAGTTTTCCAAATGTCGCCATGTTTCAAAGTGATAGATTGCATTGGTTAAGGCGGTGCGCTCATGTTCAGTGTCGCTAATTCTCAGGATTTTTTTTTTTTTTCAAGCTAAGAGCCTCAAACCCTGTTTAGCGATGGCGGATGATACCAATGCAAATGTGCTTTAGAGTGGTAGATGAAACCATGTGCAAACAGAACAGCTCACCATCCAGTTCCTTCGGAATATAGTTATTAAACGTGAACCAAAAGAACCCACGAGACTGTGTGCTGTGAACAAACTTCGAACAGTTCCAGTGATGCACCGGATACAGCTGAGGTATATGTTTTGTCAACAAGATCATGCTTGGTGCCACACTAAAAGCTTGGACTCACGCGCTCGCAAGCGCACAGCAGCGCCTCCATAATTCCTTCCGCAGTACAGCACAGCAGATCTTGAAGTGAGCGGGTTGTAGAGGGAATTATAATTCACCGAACTCGTATTTGTGCACTCGAAGACAACACAGCAGACCTTCGAGCAGGCAAGCGGAATCACACACTCGTCACTGTCGGCAAGATGCTGCGCGTACACAGTTAGACTGCAAAACCAGCGTCCATTTTGCACAAGCGCGAGCTCCACGGTCCAGCACTTTCAGGAAAGGATCATAAGGATGATAGTCGTGAAGAATCGCTAAGCCTATTCGAAGCAAACAAGCCATCACAAATTTAGTCAGCCACGATCCCGTGTGAGCACACATTTATGATTTAGTCAAATGATGATGACAGACTGAAACGACAACACGACGAATGCGAAATGAACTACTGAGTCTCTAACTAAAATCCGAGAATGTACCACTAATAAACTGCGAGCTGAAAACAGTGTTTATATAATCCCCACCAGCTACTGCGATGAAGGTTGTTAGAACTCAGCGGTACCGGCAATAAGCGGTTGCGAACCAAACGCGTCTCCATCGGCATCAAGCCTATAGGAGCTGAATGTGGTCGAAAAGGTACTGGATTAAGCTCCAGAAGAGGCAGAAACGGTCGAAACGATATCCGACGTAAGGTCGGACGCACTCGTGACCACAGTGGGCGGGGCTTCGAAAGTCGTGAGCGTTATAGACCCGGTTGTATCAGAGCCAGAAACGGTCGAAACAATATCCGTAAGGCCGGACGCGCTCGTAACGACAGTGGGCGGGGCTTCGAAAGTCGTGAGCGTAACTGACTCGGCTCCGAGAGTGCTGGTCGTTAACGTGGGAACTGGGCTGGACACAATCGCAGGGGCCTGAAGATGATGTTCAAACGATGTCCATTCATGAAGTGGTGATGACATACTGGACTAGCAGCGACGACTGCAACAACGGCCAGAATAACGAATTTCTTGGAAAACATGACGAATAACGGGGGCGAATTTGAAGGTAACGCAATGTTGATGATTTGTGGGCTGTAGAATCTCTTGCGATGCGCAAGAGGATTTTATATACCTACCTACCAGTAAAATTTTCTCGGCAATCTTATGCCTTTTCGACCATCACAAGAATGCATCTTCCTGATTGTCGAGAATGGGCACGCCAACCGTTGTGACTAGGGCCCCAGTTATTCATAGATGTATAAAGAGACTTGGTCTCAGTTTCCAGAACTCTGACGAAATTATGGCCGTGTGGAAAACGAGACATCGGATTTGGCAGATCGCATCTGGACAGAGTATAGGTCTAGAAAACAAGCTCTAAGCCAGACCGAAACGATACTTCCTTGCAGTAAAACGCATAATCCCTCCAAAATGTGCACCAGTTCTGTCTGGATAACCTGGAGAATAAATAGACCACTGGTGCAAACGGCTATCAGTTGTGTAAATTCCTACCCTAAAAACCTTTCGTGATGAAGACCAAACATCATCAGCCCTACAAATTCTAAAATTTGTCCGGACGAAGACCAGATCATTGTCGGTGTCTAGCAGCGCCTCCGTAATTTATGTCGCTCAGTACAGCACAAAAATAATTCGGGGTTTGAAGTTGCTTGCATCGATTTTTTCAGGACCAAGCAACGCTTATAAAGTTACTGTGTTCTTCGAGATGAGTGGCTTGATGCGCAGAAACGCAATACATGTGAGACTTGCAAGTTACAGACTTACAGTTGACGATTTTACTTGGCACGTGCAAGCACGTGAACTGCTTCAGCTCGTCAGCTGACCCTCGAAGTAGCGGACGATGTTCCGCCTCCATCCCCATACATTCACCAGCCCCCCTCTCCACCCCTTCACCGGTCCTCGTCTCTGGCTCTCTGGCTCTCATTTTTTCTCCCAGCATCAAACGGTCTTTCTAGCCATTCAGGGCATCTGAGAAAATTGCCATTGGTGAACAAGACTGGTATGTAGCCCAAAATGTGCTATTTCAGTGGTCCCAGACACTTTCATTCTTCCGAACACTAAATGATTTTGACTAACTTCTTTGTGTCCGGTAATGTAACATGAGAGACTACATATTTTCCGTGAGGATCGTATCTTATTCTATGTAAGGAAGGGGGTAGAGGAAGAGTTTGGAGGGGAATAATACACAGTAATCATTTGCAGATCGCGTTATGCTTGGTTGAGTTGACAATCCTGTTCAATTTACTGGCGTGCGTGCTATGTTTTGCGTACAGTATGAGCACATGCTACTCCGTTTCACCTTTCGCGGAATTTAACATTAGTAACAATGACATATACGCTTTTTAATTCAGTTTCTAACTGGGAAATGTATTTGTAAGCGAGGTGGTCCGGTATGCTTCCCGAAATTTCCCGACATTTCGGCTGCTAGGAAACATTCAGCTCATATGTAATGTATTTACAAATCCACAAATTTAAAATTCAGTTGTATTTCACTCGTTGAACTTTAATGAGGTAGAAAATAATAAGTACAGTCCAAGGAAATCAATTTGATGAATAGAAAAAGGAAAAGAAGAAAAGCGTCGGCGAAATCTTAAACGTAGCTACCGTGATGAAATGCCTCTAGTTGATCTCAACTGAGATACTCAGTGTGCGCGATGGCGGATGGAATCTGAAAATACGGGTCGCAAGCTCGTGTCTAAAGTTTAGACTTCGAGATGTTAGTCAAGGATACCCATGGAATTCGTCGAGACTGAAAATAAGACCGGACCATGTCTTGTATATCAGAGTCAATGTAACTCCATGAAATAATGAAGTAGAAGAGCGTGGTAACACTACTGTACCGCCATGGTACGGGCGGCTTGCCTAGCTAGGGTTAATGTTATCAAATGGAACATGTAGACTTGGTCGATGCACTGAACGCATTGAGGTTTGGACATCTCACAGCTTAATTTCCTCGAAGTCTGCCTCTCTTGCCTACTTGAGAGGGATAAAGAAATCAATGTTCCTACTCCTGAAAACAATATTTAGCGTGAGGCGAGTAAGAATTTTTAGTTAGAAAAGGAAAGGCCTATATTTGCGTGTGATTCATCTCGTCCTCCTTCGTGTCCTGAATGGGGGTTTCCTTTGGGAATGTTCAAAGGCGCGATGGCCTCCAAGACCAGGAAAATTCGACGTATCGTAATCACCCTTCTGAGAAGAATTTCGCGCAAGCTTCGGTGTGTATCGAGCACGATGAGGATACGCCGGATACCGAGAGACATATATAGAGAACCCGCAGAATGAGGGGAAATAGATAATATGTTCGAAGGGACAAGCCTTTTGAAAAAGGATACCATTCATATGTTCTGTAAACCGATAACCATGAGACTCTTGTTGAAGACATGCTGTACCTTTGTATTGAGAGTACGGACGTTGGCCCTCTCCGTTCTTCTACTCAGCGAGAACCTTCTTTTTCAATACTTTGCCACGAGCAGCTATTTGATACCGATGGAGGAGGCACGGAGCTCCGGTTGGATTTCCCAGATGCAGAGAAGTCCACAAAAACAGAAACGGATCTGATAGGGGAAGGGAGGCGGAAGCCTGGTTTCATTGGATCCTAATCTGCTTTTTCCCTGTTCTAGCTCGTAGCTTCGACGAGGTCATGATCACCTGCGGCTCCACAGATCAGGCGAGCGAGTACTCTTAGAGCAAGGGGATAGCGCCTGAAGGCTTCATATACCAGTAGCGAGAATCCAGTACCATATGAGTTTACTTCTTCCGGAAGAGATTAATTCATATCCTGGAGGTATATGAGAACTTCGGCATCTTACACCAATAGCCGCTTCAGACGCCACAATTTCTAAGCCCTCAATGTTTTTCTTCTGAAAGATCGCCTCGTGTTCCGATAAGTGCGAAACGACCTCGACAGACCGACAACATGTATGATCCAGCAGGATCACAGCGCCCTCCACAAGCCGAATCACTGTCGTGTAAGGGTTACCTGCGGTCTCTTGGCAAATGGGATTGAACGGCTGTAGAAATAGTCAGATAGAGCGATTTTGACACCTGTTGACCATGAGATGACGACGTAATTTGATGTCATTTGAATCGGATTTAAGGCAGAAGGGTAGTTTGAGCGTACAATGCCGAAGCTGACGTAGAGTGAGAAAGAGCCATGACCAGCGGGGAGTCTCTCACTCCGATGTATGGTTATCTGACCTTTATGAAGCAAAGACCTTAACTAGAGAAGCTCTATTCCAGTGGGATACTAATACCATAACGCTTGACGTAAGAAAAATGCAAGTTAGTAGCTGGGATCCCTGGATTTTGGTGAGCTTACTCTATGCTTCTCCTTCTATTAGTTGAGGCCGAGTTTTTTGAAATGAAGTTTCCACGAAAGAACTCTGCACCACCAGGATTCCAAGCGGCGTCTGAAAGAAAGTACTTACTGCTGAGATTCCACGGGAGATAGGAGATGTTTACACATTAAAGAACGGAATACGCACATGACCTTTTGTGATTCTATTGGAAGTTTATTGAGCGACGAAAGAGCGAGGATAAAGTGAGTTTATCCTTACTTAGATTGGAAGGGTGAACTCGAGGTACATTTAGGAGACATACCTGTTGGGATATGCTATTAGCCGCTATGCAGGGAAAGTCGGAGACGGCCTTTCGTCTTCAGAAATTACAGGCACCCATTCGTTTAACGGCTCATAATAATGAGACCAATCATTTGAGGGTTAAGGTTGCACTCACTGCGTGACCCCGGCTCCGATGTAAATTCTATTTGGGGGACAATCATGAGCTCTACTCCAGAGAGAATTTCAATCAAGCTAATGATTTCTTATGGGCCGGAGCGCCGTAGACAATACATACGTTGAATGAGCCGCTAACATCAACGAAGAGATCTTGAAGCGTGTAAAATGGGGAGAAAGCACTGCTCTTGGGTGCATTCTGAGCATTCAATTTCCTGAAAGAACATTTCGTGTCATCCCGGGGCTCTATTCAGTTACAAATCTGTGTAGTTGAAATAGGAAAAGAGAAAGCTATAGTTCTTACTGAAACTAACGGTGGTGGGTAGCAAAGCCATGCCACCGTTCGGTTCAAAGATGATCTCATCACCACTGAGATATCGTCTCGTCTTCGAACAAAAAGTAACGCCCATAATCATCACGTAGGCGTTCGACGCTCCGGTAAAATATTTCAAACCCCCCGGCGTGTGCTGCATCAGATAATGTCCGAGTCTAAGATCTGTGAATGCAATGCACGTATCAGATACGTATTGCTCGAACCTGAAGACGATGGTCCGCAGCAGGCCGCACTTATCGCATGCAGAACCGGACGGGAAATCCTTGGCCTGCACTTAATTTTTGTAACAAGCCGTAAGTGAACGATTTGTCAAGGTGGAGCGCACATTTGATGAGGTGAGATTATTGAAAGGCTCGGTCGTCGGAGCGATGCTCGCTGAGCCTGCCGCGGAGCTTCAAATTCCCGCGTAAGACCGCAGTCACCGTCACAAGTTCGCTTCGCCAATTGCATGTTTCTCACTGACTGCTCAGTCTCCGAGCTTGGGAAGAAGTTAAGTTACATGATGACTTGTATTCGCTATACTCCTTACAGAAGTATGGAAACTTGACAGTAAGCGAACACTCGCAATCTCCTGACAATTCATGTGCTATCTGGATTCAGTCAGAAGTCGCTGTTTGGATCTTCTCGAAGTGTGAGAGAACGGAGGCAGGATTAAACCGACGATCATCAGATGCCAGATGGACTAAGGCAACGAACACGGTGGTTCCGCAAAGCAGGTGGTATGCTGTGCTTGACCATGCTGGCGAGAACACATAAGAAGTTGCGCGCAAAGGAACGCCTCTCTTTCCGTCGGTCTTCCTGCTTTATTTGAATTCCCGTGAGTTTTCTCTTTTACTTTCTCACTCGCTCCTCAGGAAGTTCCAGCTGGTCATCGAGGGAGGCCCGGAGCTGAATCTCCCGAGACAGAAGACTTCGTATAAAGCTATGGATACAAACGCAGGCGTTCCTGCACCCCCGAGCCCTCCTCCTGGACAGTCTCCCAAAATGTGGCTCAACCCGAAGCTATACCGCACGCGCCTTTTCCTTGACGTCCTCCGTATCTTCGTTTTGCCCTGCGTGGTTCTTTCTCAGTCCTGTCGTTATGTGAAAGTGCGCCTTGGCCTCTTTACTTTACCTGCGTATCTCCTGGCCATTGTGTTCTGGGGCTTTCTCCGCAATGTCTATTACGACAGCAAGCAAGCTCAACAGGCCAGAAGACTCGGTGCTAGACCTATCCCGAGAATCAAGGGCAAGTGGCCGGGAAATATTGACATTCTTTTGCGCATGATGAAAGCATTCAAAACTGCGTATCTCATGGATGTATATCTCGAGCTCTTTCAAGAATATAAGTGCACGACACTCAACACCCGGATCCTGTGGGTTGATCAGGTATATACTGCTCAACTGCAGCAGCTTGCTCATACTTATCGTGTTTTTGTTTGCAGATAATCACCATGGACGAGGAGCACATGAAGTTTGTACATGCGACTGGGTTCAACAACTTCTGGAGAGGTCGTCGCCAGAAGGAACGGATGTATGTACAACTTAGACCCCTATCATGTCGGCCTCGCCATTTTCTTAACGACTTCCTGATTTGTGCCTATCTGACGTGCTCATCACTATTCCATTGTATAGGGAAGAATTTTTAGGCGATGGAATCTTCAACAGAGATGATGAGGTGTGTCTATTCAGAGATTTGATGTAGCTTTTTTTTCTCTTCTGACATCTCATTATAGAAATGGAAAATAGTAAGCCTTAGCCAAGAGTGTCATTTACAGCAAGTCTCATCGCTTTCCTTCTAGCACCGCGTAACTGCCCGGCCCTTTTTCGCGCGTGAGCGCATCTCAGATTTCCAGATCTTCGATAAGCACACGACGACGACTCTCAACCTCCTGTCGCGCATAACGGCCTCCGAACAGCCGTGTGACGCACAGGATCTCTACGCGCGCTTCACACTTGACAGCGCGTCTGAGTTCCTTTTCGGTAACAACCTCGACACGTTGTCGCTGTCCCTTCCGGAGCCCGGGAAGGCGAAGATGGGCCCGAAAGGCAGTGCAACGAACGATGCGTTTGGGAGCTTCGCGCAGGCGTTTGAACAGGCGCAGTGCGTCATCACCCAGCGCGCTCGCCTCGGCTATTTTTGGCCTGTCGCAGAGGTAAAGAAGAATAAGATCAAGGAGGCCGGGCAGGTGACGAAGAAGTGGCTCGACCCCCTTGTACAGCGAGCGATCGATGAAAAGGCGAAGGCGAAACGGGCTGGCGTCGAGGCTCCTATCTCGGAACGGACGTTCATGGAACACTTGGCGCAGAGTACGGAAGGCATGTCGTTTTCATAATCGTTCTTGGATTGCTGACTAAATCTATATCATTCAAGATGTTGGCCTGATACGCGACGAATTGCTGAGCATCTTGCTCGCTTCGCGCGATACCGTAAGCCTTCTCACGATCGATCCCCATGCTCTTTCTCAAAAGTCGCCTCGTCCTATTTTTCAGACTGCTTGCTTGTTGACATTTGTTACTTACTTCATGGCTATGTACCCGGAGGTCGCCAAGCGCATGCGTGACGAAGTTCTTCAAACACATGGTCTTGACCGAATCCCGACATACGAAAGTCTTCGTGGTCTCAAATACGGTGTGTCTATGTCTTTCCCTAGTCAATTGATACTTAGTACTGAACGTTATGTAGTGCGTGCTGTTCTTAATGAGACACTTCGTCTATTTCCGCCAGTACCGCTCAATGTGCGGGAGTCGCGTCCAGCGCCCATCTCACTTCCGCCATCCAACTTGCCGTCATATACCACTGCGGCGTCACCTTATCCTCACATACCTTTTATTCCGACGCCTACAGAACCCTTGTACATGCCAGGCGGGACGCCGATTATGTATATGCCTATGCTGATGCAACGCAACCCAGACCTTTGGGGCCCAGACGCGGACATCTTCGACCCTGAGCGTTTCCTCAACCCGGCGCGCACGGCGAAGCTTTCAGCCAATCCGATGATGTTCACACCATTTAGCGCGGGCCCGCGGATCGTGAGTACCTATTCCCACTCACTATTGTTAGAGCTTCGACAGCTCATGACTGGAATAATATTCCCTCTGCTCGCTGTAGTGCATCGGCCAGAATTTTGCTTACAACGAGGCGTCGTTCTTCCTCGTGCGTCTCCTGCAGCAATTCGATACATTCACGCTCGCGCCAGAGTTCCAGCCCGAGGGCTCGCTCCCTCCAACTCATTGGAAAGCGAAGCAAGGTCGACAGGCGATTGAGCGCTGCTGGCCAGCTGCTGCGCTGACGCTGTATGTCAAGGTAAGCTTTTCAGCTTTTTGCATGAGGTGCGTGGACTGAACGCCGACGTGATACAGGGTGGTCTCTGGGTTCGCTTTAAGAAGGCTTCTCATAACTAGAGTTGTCTTCTATCTTTTCTCAGATCAGGTCTTGAGGATCGCGACCTTCATCGAACCGAGTTTTCCTGTAACAAAAAATGGAACGTCCTAAATTCTCGTCATTTGTGATACCTTCTAGTTCAACTTATACCCGTAAATTTACGGGGTTATTTTTCATTCTCTCCAGAAATGAACGATCTTGGAATGGATTATGTAGCTTTCTATGCAGTTCTCTACATCACGTGCTCTCTTTTTTGTATCTATTATTGAACCGATAGATGTCTTTTTGGGATAGGTTCGCTCTGTGAAAGTCGAGAGGAAAGGTGGAAATGAGCAAGGATTCGGGACTGTGACAAATGCGATTATATAATATCCAACAGAAGAGGAAGGTCGTTCTCACCACAGAATGACGCGTCGTGCACGCGCGTCGATGTGAACAATTGAGACGAAACGCTCTTCCTCGTCCGACCTCTACTTGCACAATGGACCACTTTCCTACGAACTGGGGACGCCCGGTAGGTTTTCTCCCGTCTTAAATTGATTACAGATATGCTTACGTGCCGGGCCTCAAGCGCAGCGAGGACCATGATACATACAACACCTACCCTCTTCACCACAGGCCATACAATGGGCCGAAAGATGCGTTCGCGGAGGGTGTGCAGAGGACTCAGTACGTCAAGAGTCGTTTCAAAACATGACCTCATGAAAGCAAGCTCATACAATTGCGGCTCGTAGGCAACCAATTGTGACGGGGACGAGCGTGCTTGCTATCAAGTATAAGGACGGGATCATGATGGCGGCGGACAACCTTGGTGAGTAGGACATCTTCAAGGACGCATAAATGCAATCGGAATTGAACAAAAATGGTCGCGGGCTTAAGCGTCGTATGGCTCGCTTGCGCGCTTCAAGGATATCCAGCGCTTACACGCCGTCGGGTCGTACACTGTCCTCGCCGCGAGTGGAGACATGTCCGACTTCCAACATATCCAACATATGCTGGATAGCCTGCTGATTGAGGAGGAGACGACGAAGGATGACGAGCACACGCTTGGACCGGCAGAGATCCATGAGTATCTCAGTCAGGTCATGTACCGTCGCCGCTCGAAGTTCGACCCTCTGTGGAACTCGATTCTGGTTGGAGGTTTTAAAAACGGACAACGGTGGGCTTCCCTTTCGCGTCCCGCGCTACATGACTGAGCTGATTTTTGAATATCTGACAATGTTGCCTGAAGGTTTCTAGCGTATGTCGACCTCCTAGGTGTGACGTACACGTCGTCGACCATCGCGACAGGTTACGGCGCGTACATCGCCCAGCCACTCCTCCGAAAGGCGGTCGAAGGCAAGGAAGATGAACTCACGGAGGAGCAAGCGCGTGAGATTATCGAGCAGAGCCTCAAAGTGCTGTTCTACAGGGACGCCCGTAGTTTAAATAAGGCATGCTTTCTGACTACATATCTATCTCGCCCTTCGACTTGCTCACTTAATATTTCTTCGCTTAGTATCAAATCGCTACCATCACCGCTGCAGGTGCTAACATCTCGGACTCCAAGTCGCTCACGACGGAGTGGGCATTCGCAGAGGGTATCCGTGGCTATGGTACGCAGACCCAGTGAAGCCATTCGACTCTTTTTTTTTCATTCTTCCAGTATCATCGCTGTTTCAATGTAATAATTATTGTTTTGCACTTCCCGTGTGTCATGCAAACTATTGGCTGAGGTCATATGAGGCTCTAACCCCGTGAAGTGTTTCATTTATCTACCTTTTTTCTCGGCTGTCTGCTTGAGTCTTTCACAAGCTCCCCGGTCTTTCCTGAGCCGCCATTGTACTGTATGATGATGATGAGCTTTCTCATGGGCCACAATTTTTTGCCAATGCTGAACCGTCTCGGGTTGCGAGGCAATCACCTTGGCGAAATACTAAGGTGACTTTCTACAGGTTCATCTATCAAGTGGAGAGTAAAAGTTATATAAGATAGGCTGTGAGGTTGTCTTCAGCCGCAGGTTCTTCTACCAATCATCAACCATTCAAAGCTCCCGCATAATTTTTAGAATCACCATGGCCGTCAAAGATTATGGCGTAGTGCGCAAGGAATTCGGCATTACGTACGAGCTTGTACCGGTCAAAGTCCAGCGCAAGAGCGTCGAGTGGCCTACGAAGAATACGCAGCCGTTGTGACAGATACCTACATATGCGCTCTATATTTCTTTTGAAGTCATACCGATCACCTCAGAAAGACGACACTATAATTCCGAAAAGCCGGCATTTTTGTTTTGAGTCATATCCGAGTCGGACTTCCTCGTATCAATCTAATCGGAATGACGCAAAGCGTCGATCAATCGGACTTCTGGGGTACGTGCTAGGCGCTATATGCACGCACTTTTGTATATAAAAAGTGCTAAGGCAAGGCAAGGATAGCTAGCTTTCTCCTCCTTTTCTTCAACCTTTTAACATCGAAATGGTACTCAAGATCCACGGATACATTCTCTCTACGTGCACGCAGGCCGTCGTCACGACATTCAAAGAGCTTGGACTGCCCTACGAAATCGTCCCCGTCAATATCAGTGCTGGAGAACACAAGAACCCGGAGTACATTGCAAACAAGCAACCTTTCGGCCAGATCCCAGTCCTGGTGAGCTTACTTGCCTATATTTGCTTGCATGATTAAACAGGATATTGACGCGTTTGGACATCCCATGCTTAGGTAGAGGAAGATGGCTTCCAGCTCTTCGAGAGCCGCGCGATCGCTCGCTACGTAGCTGAAAAATACGGCGCGGAGAGCGGGCTGGTGCCCAAGGACCTGAAGAAGAAAGCACTCTTCGAGCAGGCAGCATCGATCGAGCTCAACAACTTCTACCCCTTTGCAATAACCGTTGCGGTGGAGAAAATCTTCAAGCCGTGAGTAATCGTCCCATCTCACGCATCGATATCGACGTCGACGTCGATTTCCCTCGGCCTTTATGTAATGCTACCGGTACTTTGTGCTGACGACAACGGATGATGCATAGGAGAAAGGGTTTCCAGGGCAGCGACGCGCTCGCGGACGAACAAGCGAAGGTACTCGAGGAGAAACTGAAGGTGTACGAAGTCATCCTTGGCAAGCAGAAGTACCTTGCTGGCAACGTAAGTCATGTTCTTTTAAGAATAAAGTCTGTAAATGAGAGCCTTGATGTTAATCTACCTCGCTTTATTTTCGTAGGAGTTCACTCTTGCTGACCTCTTCCACTTGCCTGTTGGCGACCTCATCACTGAGCGTGTCGGCTTCGGTGGCCTGAAGGCGACGCCTAACGTAGCTCGCTGGTGGACTGACATATCCTCGCGCAAATCTTGGAAGTCCACGAAGGCGGATGCGGCGGAATTCGCAGCCAAGTTGAGCAAGTGAAATGATCCACATCATTATATTGTATTAGAATATAATGGGAGCGCTGACTTAAATGCTTGCGAGATTCTGAGTACATAGAATAAATGTCCGTCGCTTGCCTTTCTGATCCTATCGCTCTGAATCCCCTTGCCATCTGATTCTGCCCATCCTTCAAGGTCTTATTAGCCAGCACAGCGGACTCGTTTCGTGAATTTCTTCGTCAGCTAGCCGTTTTAGATAAAAAATGCTCTATAGATTTAGCTCTGTGACCGCTCCCGAAAATACCGTTCACACCAGAAAGCTCACATCTCGATCACTAGACGCTCGCGAGGACGTGATGTCATTGGCTGCCCGGATAGATTGTCTGGTACCAAATCCGGTAAGGCAATCTTATTAAAGCGGAGCTCGAAACGCGGTCTGGGACGCGATAAGTAGAGCGCAGGTCCGCCCTCCTGCTCATTAGTTCCTTGCTCTCCTACCTCCACCATCTTCAGCCAGAGCATGCACTACCTCCTCCTCCCCTCTCAGTATTACCTCTGTCGATGACTTGTAAGCATATTACTTCGTTTCAAGCTTGTGCCACCCGACTCACGGGAGCGCGTCGTAGAGTCCATGCCACTCGAGACTAGCATGGGCATCGCCGCCTACCTCTTCTGAGCGCACCCCTCACTCACTCCCATCCACGCTCGCTATGTTGACGTCCAATTCTGTCGCTTTTTTTGTGAGTTTCTCGACTGTGCCACTTGTCTCTGACATTAATTCATATCCACGGGGAATAATCAGGAAAAACGACGGCCGCTTCTTGCCACTATTGGCGCCACCCTGACATGAGTAACGCCGGGGGATAGCAGTACACAATATGATTGGTGAGACCTGAATGATATTCACAAACGCGCTTAAAGCTGAGACTGGCGGTTGCAGATTTTCCTTCGTACTTTTCGTGACTTCTCAAGTCCTGTCGAATCGTGCACAGGCACGCGTCAATAGAAACGAAATAGGATGGCTAGCTCTCCTTCCATAATGTGGCAGTCCGATGGAGTCGCCGCCCGTCCTATCCAAACTGCGACGGGCTGACAGTCCGGGCTGCTGGCAAAAGCCGCGGAAGTGCAGCTAGTTTGTCCATGTCGGTTCGAGGCCAGCTCTCCTTCCATAATGTGGCAGCTCGATGGAGTCGCCTGTCCAGTTTGAACTGTGACGGGCTGACAGTCCGGGTTGCTGGCAAAAGCCGCGGAAGTGTATCTAGCCTCTCGACGTCATCTCGGAGCCAGCGCGTGGCTACCATAATGTGGTTAGGTCGATGGAGTCAGATCTCGTCCAGCTTCGGCTGCGACGAGCTGACAGTCCGACCTGCTGGCAAATAGCCGCGGAAGCCAACGCTGTCGGTGGTGCGATGCCTCAGCTGCTGTCCAGCTTTGTGCTGACGACGGGCGCGCATTCATGCCACCGAAAAGTACCCTAGGGTACCCTAAGACTCTGACGATGTGCCTGCGGAGCAGACCCCTTTGGACATGGGAGGACTATTTTTGACTCGGCTCGTCTCTTACCTTCGCAATGTCTACGGTTTGCTCACATGCGAGTTGGCATTCAAGGCCGAGGATTCTGACAATGCATTTGTTGATGTTTTATTGTGATGGACTATATGTTATTTGATATTCGCAACTGATGCAGTTGAATTCCAATGCACCTACATATTCCGAATGAACAACATATATGAGCTTGATCACGTCTCCTCTTTTATTTCACTCATCAAAAACCGCTCCCCTTAGGTAAAAGAGTGTCCCGTAATCTTCGCGCCCACCTCGTTCCAAAAGTGCAGCTTCTTCCGGCATCATGTTGTCCAATCCAGAACTACTGGTGTCTCCCGGCCAACGCCATACCTTCAATGCCTTCCAGGCATCGAATCTCGGGCGCAGCGTCCGCGGTACGCGCCCGTCAAGGTCCAACAGTGCGTTCGCGATTTGCGACGGATTGGATGCATACGCCTCACGTACGGCATCGGCGCCTGCAGAGTCCTGTGTTGCACCTACGAGAGACACAGATAAGACGAGAAGCGAGGGCGGGAGATCTCGCAAATGCCCGACGGTGGTAAGCAGGGTGAGAACGTGTGTTTTCGGGTGGATCGCACTGACCTGAAGTGCAGACTAAATTAGTATCCGTCAAGATAAGCAGAAGCAGAAATAAAGAGCAGCACAGGTGACCCGATATAAAAATGGAGATAGTTCGTACCAGCGCATCCTTCTCCACAATATCGCCTAGGAAGTTGAATTTCTTCTTGAACGATATGACATCCCCGGCTTGCAGAAACCCCTTGCGAATAAGTGGCGCCAGATCGCTAACTTTGGCACTGCGGAGGGAGTAATTCATACATCAGAAATCTTCGTGAAGTGCTCAGAACAACGTACCTCTCCTTCCCCTTCCCCCTCGGCTTTGAGCCTCTCAAACCGATATTGACCACAGACGAGGAAGGGTCAAGCGGCGCGTCCCGGTCTTCCTCTTCAAGATCCTCTATGAGGTCTTCGGGGTGCTCGCGCTCCCAGACCTCGTCCTTCCAGGGCGCGTGTAGCGCGCCGACGCGCACGCCAGCGAGGTGCTGTTCGACAAACGCGCGGTGCTCGCGCGTCTGCCAGCCAGAGTAGAGGTGGTCCTGTTGAAGTTCATGTTTGTGAGGAACGCGCTCAATGTCGATTGTGGTCGTAGCACACGGATAACCCGCAGAATGAACGAATGACAGGTAAAGGAAGCTTAGACATACCTGAAATGTCCGTGCTGCGGACTCAAAATAGGGGTCTGTGAAGAAGGAAGGGTCGAGCATTTGATCTTGATCTGAGTCGCTGAATGCTGCGGCCCCGGATGTTCCTTGCAACAAAGGGGGCTTTTCGTCAACTTGCCCGTCTGCGGGATCGCGTTCTGTATTCTTAGGACGAGTTCAGCCGTTCGTCCCCCACGTCTGATAGTGATAAGAGTGCTCACTTGAATGTTTAATGTACCGTGTCCGGCGGGCTGGCCATGCGCCTGAAGTCTTCTCGACGGATGTGAGCTATCTAAAACTTGTGCATGCACGCCGAGCGCCGTCGGAGGGAGGAGCCTGCAGAGCCTCGCGCGCGATTCCGGGGACAGCGCACTCCAGTTATCGAAGTTGAGGACGTCCTGCGATAAACGAAAAAAAATCTCCCAATGAGAACACAGCGCTCATTCATCAGCACCGACAAGGAAACGCGGGCGACTGACGGAGATGTCCAGGTTCACGAGCGGGCTCTGCGGGTCGGTGAGTACGTGCCCCAGGTCGCGCGTCTTGTCCGCCTTCGGCCGCGCCTTTGCGGAGCGGCCGGCGTTCCTGCCTTTTCCCCTCGCGTTTGGCGCTTGCGCGGGCTCGGCCACGATCTCCTCGACCTCGTCTTCCGATGACACCGCCGCCCGCTTGCCCTTGCCCTTTCCGCTCGCCTTGTGCCCTGCGGCGGGCTGGCGCGGGCGCGGCGGCGGCGGCACGGCGTATCCTTGTGCCGCTCCCGGCTTCGCCGCAGCAGCAGCAGCGGTGAGCTCGGTCGGCACCTTGTTGACGGCGCGCAGCGTGCGGCGCGGCCTTGAGTCGCTCAGCATCGCTGTCGTCTGAGTCCGAGTCCGAGTCCGAGTCCGAGTCTGACTCTGAGTTTGAGTTTGAGGCTGTGAGTCTGGCTGTGCACGGACTGCGTCGTGGACTGCGCGAGAAGCGTGCATCCATGGCTTTCGCCGTTTGTTAAACTAGAGCGCGAGTCCACACGCCGAATACGTGAGCCACCAGGTTGTTCCGACGGGTCACCTGACGTAGACGCGTCGAGGGGTCGCGTCATTTTCGGCCTTTTCCGAGACTCACCTCCGCATCCGCCTATCTTTCAATACTGGATTTAAAGTACGGCTACTTGATTCCAGCTGAGAATATGACTTCAGATAGTTACGCCACAAACTTTGCACGAGAATTAGGACTAGAGGATAATGACAGTAATTGAGACAACATTGATTTACCCATATGTGTAATGGCAAGCTATACAACAACATATTTTTACTACGCATAACTATCTCTGGTACAACCCTTGCAGCAGATCCGCTCTCTCCTGATCCAAGATATTAAGATACAATCACTGGTATGTTATACAGGTGCCTCGCATTAATTCGTCTTTCCGGATCTCAGCCACAGCTTGCTGGTCTAATACTCCGCCATAGGGATGACTTTGCCTGTCGGGGAAAAGAAGAGTCAGATTGAAGCATATGCATTAAGTCTGAAACACCAAAAACTAACCAACGGGCGTGCGCGAGTCCCTCCTGTTGCGGTTCCCGAGCAAGTGAATATCCCCACTATCGAAGAACGAGTACCCAGCTATAAAAAAAAGCAAAAGCAAATGAGTAATCGAAAACAACAACAACAAAAACGCGCAAAGGCGGAAAGGCAAACACGCACTCATCGCGTCCTCGTCATTGTCCCCGCTCTCGCTGCTCTCCGCGTCGCTGGCGCCCGCGTGGATGCGGCGGCCCGTGCGCGCGTCGCGCAGCGTGCCCGAGTGGTCCACGAACGGCGTCGGCGGCGCGTTCGCCGCGCGGTGCAGGTGCACGAGCAGCCGCTGCACGTCGCGCAGGTACGTCGCGAGCGTGTCGAGGAAGCGCCGCGTCTGCAGGTGCTTCGAGGACGCGCAGCTGCGGGGTCGGCGGCGCGTTAGCCTGCGGTGTGCATGGGAGGGCAAAAACAAAACAGAAAAAAGGCGTACACGGAGATGCCGTCGTCCTTGATGATGTACCCGATGCCGTACCCGTCCGCGGCGACGGGCCCGAAGCCGAACAGCCGCAGCGCGGGGTTCCCGCAGTTGCTCGTCGACAGGATCGACGTGCTCAGGAGGCCGTACCCCGGGTCCGTGAAGATCGCGGGAAGCGTGCCGCCCGCGCGCGAGGGCGAGGGCAGCGGGTCGTCCGGGAGGACGTCGAGCTTCTCCCCGGCGAGTTCGCGCTGCAGTAGACAGTATAGTGCATAAAGATGCCTGCGCGTGTGATTTAGTGTTACAGAAGTTTTTGCGACAAGGTGTTAACGGACCTGTCCTGTCCAAGACCTTTGCTGCACTCTCTGGTCAGTACAACGTGCCTCTCGCAAGCCTTCTTCAGCGCTGCGATTTTCTCGGAGGGCTCCGCCTCAGAGAAGTATGTCTGTCCAAAATATGAAGACTTGAAAAAAGATTCAAGAGTGAATCCAAATCAGTTATTTACCTTGGTGAACTCGAGGCTCTCGGGCTGCACGGTCCGAATCGCCTCCGTCCGTCCATGGAGAAACGCCTTCGTCATCGCAGGCTCGTACGTGCACTCCGTCCTCCCTTTTGAAAAAAACACACAAACATCACCAAGTTCAGACCTCCAGGACGAAGCGAAAACAAAAAAGACAACCGACCATACAGCCCATAATACGCCGCCTGGAACGCCATCTGCACGAACGCGTCGGGGCTGAATCCGTGGCTCGTGATGAACACCTTCCCGAAGCCCTTGAACTCGAGCGCGCGGCAGTCGTTCTGGCAGATCAGGTCGCTCAGGCGCGTCTCCGCGTAGCGGATCCCCGCGCGCAGCTCCGGCCCGAGCACCCACTCCAGCTTCTTCGGCGCCGTGTCGAGCGGCGTCGGCGGCAGCCGCAGGCGCGCGGACGCCGGCGAGACGCTGCCGTTGGCCCCGTTGACTCCGTTGGCCCCGTTGACTCCGTTGACCCCGTTGGCCTTGCCGCCCTTGGGCGCCTTGTAGGACTGGGCGTGCGGGCTGAGCGGCGCGTGGAAGAGCGTCGGCGCGGACGGGTTGATCGAGCGCGCGAGGAGCATGAGCCCGTCGGTGAAGATGTCCGCGGCGAAGCGCAGCACGGTGTGCCCGTCGACGCCCGTGTGCTCGAAGTTGATCCCCGCGGAGCCGTCCGCGCAGACGATTATCTGGAGCTGTATAAACAGGCAGCCGCGCGTCAGCTCGGCTCGGTTTCGAGGGCGTGCGGACAGCGCATGCTCACCTTGTCGTACCACCTGTTCGTGCACGTCCCGACCTGCACGCCGCCGCTGAGGCCGTACGTCCCGCACAGGAAGTTGGCGCACAGCTCCGCGAGGTTGTCCGGCGCGGCGTCGTCGAGGCACACGACGAACAGCGCGTCGTCGACGGCCGCGAGGCAGCCCGCGTTGTGCCTGTCGCGCTGCAGGCGCTCGCGCAGGCCGGACCAGATCTTCCTGTTCTCCGTGGAGAGCACGCCGATGGCGGACTTGGCGACGTCCGTGACGGGCGTGCGGTCCGCGTCGGTGAGGATGGCCTGCAGGTTGCGCAGGATCTCGCGCTCAGTGAGCACGGGCCTGCTCTCCGCGTCCAGCACGTCGAACCAGTAGAACTGCCCGCGCCGCAGAACGACGATGTGCGCTGCTTCCTTGTTTGAGCGCATCCAGCAACCTCGCTTTCAACCAAAATCACAGCGTAAGTTTTAGCACTTTCGCCAGATGACTGGCGGCTGCACTCACCTGCGTCGGGATACGCGCCGTTCCAAACAACCGCGTATATTGGTCCATGTCGAGCGGAATGCCGCGCACGTTGTCCGGAGATAGCAACCCTGCTCGCAGGTCATGAATGAAACCGAGCGAAGAGGTAATCAATGCTGCCGCGCGGGGCAGCTGCGAACCACGAGCGGGAGTAGGGTCATCTCTATTAAAAGCAAAAACAGGACTTATTAGGCACTCTGAAATATAATAACTATGAAGATAGAGTCTTACTCGAGCACGAAGAAGGGATTGAGCGCGAGTACAAGGGGATCACTATGCGAGAGGTAGCTCTCGTACCTAGCCAGACAAGGGGGAAGATAATGTCAGCCAACAATTCCAGAAAAAAAGACAAAAAATGAATGAAAAGAAAAGAAAACCGAGAATTGTCGCACAGGGCCAGTCAAATGCACACATTGAAAGCGAAGGGCGCCAGCGCTGATTCGTAACGTCTACACCAAGGCGCACGGCCGCAGAGTCTATGCGAACGCAGCCCTGCCTCGGCGCGCGCGAGAGAAGCCGCCGATCATGATGACGGTATCGACCGTGGCACCAACACCGAACTCAGAAGCGCCGACCCAAACGAAAGGAAAGGAAGAACAGCCCGACAAGAAGGCCCCAACTCAACGCCACTCACCAAAAGTCCTCAATATAACTACACAAGCAACAACACGTCAGTCAGTCAGCGCCGCCACCGGCCCCCGCCACCATCCCACAACGCAACACACGCACCTATCCTTCCCCTCCGCCCACCGCAGCAGCTTCTCCTGCACGCGCGGGCCCTCGCCCTCGAGGAACGCCCGCACCGCGGCGCGCGTCTCCTCGTGCTCGCGCGCGCTCTGCAGCGGCTGCAGCGCGCGCAGGTACCGCGCACACGTGTCCTCCAGCGGCGGGATCGGCAGCTTCGGCAGCGCCGCCTGGTGCGCGAAGGTGCCGCCGCCGCCGGGCGCGGGCTCGAACCTGCTCGTCGTCGTCGCCATGCCTTCGCGGTTCGGTAAATAGAAAGAGGGAGAATACAACAGAGGGAATAGAGGCGAGACGAGGGAGAGAGAGAAAGAGACGGAAAGGGCGATAGATATGGCTAATCCGGCTTTATAGGTGCTCCAGGCTTAGATAGGATCTGGGATCATTGAATGCTATCCATAAATGAGCAGCTGAGTGTACTCATTGGCCACCCCGGACAACACACAGGAGCAGATTAGACGCCATATTTGTCACATGAAATGAAGCTTTGATTACATCAGACCAACTCCGACTCCGTCTCCGTCAAGTCCGTCGAGTCCGATGTGCAGAGTCGCTGGGCGAAGCAGCTGTCGCGCCCGGGATGACGATGACGACAACGGAAAGAATCAGGTCCACGCTTCGGAAGACCGACATACCACCCGCGTGACTGGCGATATCCGACATGACGCCTTCCCCGCATTTCCCCGCACAATTTTCTTGCTTATCTCACGTAATCGCAGATCCAGATGATCCAGATGACCTGTTGTTCCTGCGCTGATTGGTTCAGCGATCGACATCTTTCCCGACCTCATCCATTCATGCATATAAATCATCAGTCGGCGATTGGTTACTTCCGGTTATTCACGGCCGCGAATCAGCCACTACAAAACAACTTCTATCTAGAGTGACTCGTTCATATCTAAAGTCGCACAAAAAACAAATCAGAGAAATAGCTCAATTCGACGCAGCGCGATACGGACCTTCAGAAACATTCCAGAGCCGCCCCGTCCGCGTCATACAAGGAGTCTTAGGTGATCCTTCGGTGGCACGAACGCGCGCCCGTCGTCAGCACAAAGCTGGACAGCAGCAGGCATCGCACCACCGACAGCGCTGGCTTCCGCGGCTATTTGCCAGCAGGCCGGACTGCCAGCTCGTCGCAGCCAAAGCTGGACGAGATCTGACTCCATCGACCTAACCACATTATGGAAGCTACGCGCTGGCTCCGAAACGACGTCGAAAGGCTAGATACACTTCCGCGGCTTTTGCCAGCAACCCGGACTGTCAGCCCGCCGCAACTGGACGGACGACTCCATCGAGTTGCCACATTATGGAAGCAGAGCTGGCCTCGAACCGACGTGGACAAACTAGGTGCACTTCCGCGGCTTTTGCCAGCAGCCCGGACTGTCAGCCCGTCGCAGTTTTTACTGGACAGGCGACTCCATCGAACTGCCACATTATGGAAGGAGGGCTAGCGATCCCGTTTCCGTTTTTATTGACGCGCGCCTGTGCACGATGCGACAGGACTTGAGGAGTCACGAAAGAAAATCTGCAACCGCCAGTCTCAGTTTTGAGAGCGTTTGTAGATATCATTCGGATCTCACCAATTATTGTGCACTGCTCTCCCCCAGTGCTGTTCGTATCAGGGCGGCAACAGTGGTGGCAAGAAGCGGCCATCGTTTTGCCTGATTATTCCCCGTGGATATGGATTAATGTCAGAGACGAGTGGCACAGTCGAGAAACTCACCAATGAGCAACCGCATTAGAAGTCAGCATAGCGAGCATGGGTAGGAGTGATCGAGAGGTACCCTTAGAAGAGGTATGTGGTGATTCGCATGTTAGTCTCGGGTGGCATGGACTCTACAACGCGTTCTCGTGAGTCGGGTGGCACAAGCTTGAAACGAAGTGATATGCTTACGAGGGGGCTTCAAGTCATCGACAGAGGAAAGACAGAGGGGGAAGAAGTAATATGCGTATTCTTGGTGGGGATGGTGGAGGTAGGAGAGCAAGGAACTAACGAGCAGGAGGGGCGGACCTGCGCCCTATTTATCGCGTCCCAGACCGCGTTTCGAGCTCCGCTTGAACAGGATCGGCGTCTGCCCGGACCCGCCAATGACATCACGTCCTCGACTTGCCGCTCGTCAGCCTCGACGCACATCACTTCCAGCCCTCAGACTGAGAGGACGACACATATGCTTCCGGAGCCGAGATGCCATGGTCTGCGCTAGTAGTGCCCGCGGGTGCCGCGCGGGAAGGCGCGAGCAAATTCGAGCGCAGGTTTTGTCGGTGAGGACGAAGCTGGTGCGCGAAACCGCGTCAGTGGTAGAGCGCGAGCGCGTTTGGGTAGGAGCTTCGACGGCGCTGGTTGTCCGTCGATAGCCGCCGCCGACCTCGAATGCGGATGGCCATGAGCTACGCGCTATATGAGAAAGTACTGTCTTTGCGTCTGACCGTGGCAGGCCACTCCAGTCTTAGCAGGAAGTTGCAGCTGAGCCTTTGCCGCTTCAGGCACGCACCACGCACGGGCTTGCTCGTGCTGGCACACAGAAAGAGAAAGACAAGACCAAACCGGAATGCCAGAAACTCAAGACCGTGTTAGACAGTCTGATAAAACCCTTGGGGAAAACACGAAGAACTTGATGCGATTTTAGACGAAGAGTCTGTATGTATTGGTACCACACGTGACCGGCGCGCCTCGTCTTGAAGATGGATAATTTGTACTATTGTAGCACTATGAAATACTCACGAAAAAAGTCCATTAAACTTCATAACAATCAGAAATGCTTAAATTGTTATGTGTAGAACTCTGGTATCCAAAGCTATTGGATCTCGGGAACTTCGGGTGCGACGACGAAGCGGTGTGAATCCAAGTATGTAGTATTAGTAAACGCACGAAAAGACGGTTCTACACGCGACATCTTTCATCCTCCTTGCGCGCACCGACAGGCTTGACATTCGTGTATGCGCGTCTGTACAGTAAATCTACGCTACGAAAACTTTTCAAACTCCGAACAATGACACATCAAGCTCACATAAGCCAAATATTCTCAACAAAAACCACTAACAAGTTTGGCAGCTTTGGCTGAACACTCAAGTAAGTGCCATTCAAGAAGTGAAACCTGCGTAAGTAGAACTCGGCCGCCATTCTCTCCTTTTCACCCAGTCGGGCTTCAAAAGAAACTGTATGGATCTGGATCAGCAAAGTAAGTGATATCTTTCAGATTATCTCCTTTCTCTTTCTGAAACACTATACAGAGTTAGGTACTCATGTCCCATCGTGTGTCTCCGACCGCCTCATCTGATAAATATGGCATCAGCTATCAAGCGAGCATGGAGAGTTTGGTATCGGGGAAGAGCCCATCTTTTGCTTTACGACACGGTCGCCACTATGACCAGGGAAAAAGGTCTGAAAGGCTATGCGAACAGTTTGGCCATCGTCCAGAGTTCGATGACTGGAAAATCGCGAACCGTGCACGAGCACAGCAAACTTGTATTCACCATTCCGTTCAATCTAACGGCGGAAGAGGAGATGGATGGTGAGTTACAAAGAGACGCTATCCTACTTCATCTGAGTAAATCATTCTTAGGTTTCCCGTACCCTTTCCCTGACAGTGTAATACGCGAACATCTCCGTAATGCATCAAAGAGTGACTTCCTATCAGCTCGCCTCTACTTCCTGGAATTTCTCTACAATCTGTTCTCAGCGGTTCTCGAAGAAGTCGAAACGCTTAAGGACTGGTTTAAGGCAGCGAAAACATACAGGGATGTGGCGGAAGCCTGGTCATTGCATCTCGAGAAAAAGGGTCGGAACGACTTATACCGGAGGGTTGTGCGTATGAAGTACAAAGTACGTGTTTTCCGTCATTCGCAATCGTTTTATCTGCTAATCGCCTTTGAGCAGAGAGATGAACGGGCTTTCCAGAAGTTCTTCGAGGAGGAAGAAATTGAAGTCAAGGACAAGTTCGACCCTCCTGTGTTCAACTTCATCGCCAAGCAGACGCAAAATAAGATCTCCGAGTTAATCTCTTTCATCGGCAAACTCGTCGGAGATGACAATTGCAATTCGCCCGATGCTCGCGTCGTGATCTACTTTGACGAAGCCCACTATTTGACGAATATTTCCATGTATGGAGACTCACCATCTCTTACTCTATACGATGCGTTTTGTTCAGCTGCGAATAAAATTTTGCCCAGTCCGGTGTTCTTCCTTTTTCTGTCCACACAGCTTACCCTCTCGAGAATTGGGCCACCTCAGACGGTGTCTTCCTCGGCGAGACTCTACAATTACAGTGGCCAAGACAATATTCGGCCTCCGTTTACGGAGCTTCCCTTCGATTACTTCGGGAGTGAGCCACTTATCCGACCTGGTGAGAAGACGCTGAAAGACGTGTCGACCATCCACTTTATGAGCCAATTCGGAAGGCCAATGTATGTGTCTTTTTTGTGCTCTGGTTATGCATGGGGCCTGCCTTACGCCTTATCTTTTCCAGGTTTTTGAGTCTTATTGGAACCATGGTGTTTGGAACCGAACGGTATATGGTCGACCTCGCGAGGACCAAACTCATTGCAAGCAGCATGCCTAGTATTGCTCAAATGACCGATGACGCGAAGCTGGCTATCCTCGCCGTGCGCCTTCTTATTGACTTCAACACGTCCCGAGCGGATACACAAGCGCGGATGGTCAGGCTTGTCCAGAATCATATGGCGATAGCATTCTCGATCCCAGAGCATCGCGAGACGCTAAGCATCGGCTATCCCTCGGAACCGATCCTCGCAGAAGCAGCCGCTCGACAGATGTATGTCATGCGTAACAGGGTGGACGCTGTGGACCTTTCTCGATCCCTGGAAAGACATACAGAAAGCGGTTTGATTGACAATGGCAAACGCGGGGAGCTTGTCGCTAGGCTTATCTTCACCTTGGCATACGATCAAGCGGCGGATGCCTACGACGAGGACACTTCGGAGAGCAGAAAGAATGCTGTGGATGGGAACGCGACAGGCTCTCCGTTTTATAGCAGAGGTGTCCCCTTTAAGTACTTCATCAAAGCACTTTTTGGAAAAGCGCATGCAGAGCATATCTTCAAAAGCTACCCCGATAATGTTCGAAATGGACAGACTTTCGAGCAGGCGTTCGAGCGCGCCTGGGTACGCTTCACACACTTTCAGCGTGCAGGGAACTCGTCGGTCATAACGACAGAGGCCGCTTGGGCAGCTGCAGCTCGTGCGATGGCTTTCCAATGCAGTTCTGGTCAAGCAGGGATGGACATATTTATCCCGGTGGTCTTGCGGGATGAGAAACTCCAGGAGGAAATCATGACTGGCATCCTTGTCCATCTCAACGATCGAGTATCGACAGAGACAAAAGTTAAGGCTGAAATTGACGAACGAGAAATCGGCTTTTTCCCAACGCAGCCTGCTGACGGTTTGAATGCGAACACGGATAGTCGGCCCTACATCACGATTGTCATGGATTTGGGCGTGCAACCTTTTTATCGGACACAAGTCGAAAATGAGGCGAAGAGCGCCGCGACAAAAGCAACTCCCGTATTTCCCCCTGCGCAGAACAGCACGACTGCCAAGAATGTCGCGACAAGCTCGAGGCGCCGTGTAGCGGTAGCGCACCCACGATACTCTATTTTCGCAATCGGCTGTTCGCCGTCTGTATACAATGTAGTGGAGGACAAAGACGTATATGCGTCACTACTCTCACATCGCCATATTTTGCAAGAGCATCCGCGCCAGACACCGGATTCACTGTCCGCAGTGCGGCGGCTGAAGCCGTTTTGGATAGTAGGTCCCGAATGCTTTGATTGGGCGGGCGAAACGAAGCTTTCGCCGGAAGATCCTGCTGAAGTTAATATGGTTGAGGGGGTATACACAGGCGATGAACTCAGTTCAGTAGCCGAACAGGATGAAGGCGAGAATGCATTCATGGCAGATTCTCAGTAAATAAGAGATACCCTGAGATCAAAATAACTCGCAAGGAACATAGTTTCTCTCAGCCCTGGGCTGTAGAGCTCGGGGCTATCGAGTTTCAATATAAGCTGACTAGTAGGAGTGACCTAAGCCAAGCATATTGTACGGAGTTAATGATGTGGCCTACACAAAATTTTATCATCTCAGAGATCGGGAATTTGAATATTGAGATTTCGAGTTCTCTCGTGCCTTGAATGCATACTGAGCCCCGGCGCACCTGAATGGAAATCCCATTAGAGCCACTAAGTTTTATATGCACGAGATACAGGGACACCAGACCAGTGTGAAGTCCTGGAGAACTCAAATTTCAACGACTGTCGTACGATTTACCCATTACCGAATCTTTTATAAGAAAGCGCGTAATAATGTTATTCCAATGTTTGAATTACATCCTCGTGAAAACGTGTAGTGGAGAGGGTAAGATCAAGTTGAAGGTATGGTTTGTGTGTCCATGTTGTGGGAATATGTACGTCAACGCTCTTTTAAGCACCCAGCCACCAACTTCCTGTGGCTCACCTACTTGCAAAGAACAACCGCGACGCCAAACATCTCTCTCCACCAATCACTACACAACCATGCAATCACAATCAAGCCCCATACTCCCAGTCGCATCTGGTTCAGCCTACCAACCATTCACCACTCAACGCTCTCAAATTTCGACTTCCACAATGCCGACTACGCGTCCGAAAGTACGTTCAAGCACGGCGTCTCTACCCGTATCCATGCCCGACGACGTGTACTCGCTCAAACACACCATCACACGATCGCTCGATAGGGTCATGCCCACCAAGGTAGATTCGTTCTGCATTTCAGCTATGAGATCGAATTCTGACGAGAACCCGCTTCCCTGCTTTACTTCCCCTTATAATCGCGCGTCCAGGCTGTTGGTGAGATCAAGAAGGCATCCTGGTCTCAACCATCTTCAGTACCGGAGAGGGCAGCTAACAATGCCTCCCTCTTCCACAACAATAACGATACTAAAGAGGCTGCCTTACAACAGGACGCCTTCTCAACCTCAACCTCAACCGGAGCTGGTGTGTATCTTCTTGAGCTGCTGAGCGAAGCCGTTAGCTTACACCCTACCCCTTTCTTCTCAGTCTACCGTGTCGATCACGAGTCACTCCGTTTTCCTGGCTCGATCACGAGTCTTTCGGCCTGCTACGACGGTTCCCAATCGAATCCGACGGGCCACAACAACTTGCAAAGTTTGCTTTACGAGTTGGAAACGGAGAAGGAGGCTTTCTGGAGAGATAAAGACGAGACGAGTAAAATGCAGCAAGAGGCGATGGAAAGCTTGGAGGTCGCGGAGAGGGAGATAGGAATGGCGCGGGTTGAAAAGGGGAACTTGGAAGTCGTAATCAAGAAGAGGTACGGTCGCGATGTGCTCTTGGATTTGCTGGAGCTGTGCGGCGAACGAGCCGAGATCGAGGGAGAATCTGAGGAAGAAGACGAGAAAGACACGGACGAGAGGTGAGTTCCTCGCATGTTATGCTATGCGTATTCGAAGCTGACAACATCCGTGATTGCTAGCTTCAAAGCACATGTCGAATCCAAAATAGCTTACGCTGTACCATACGGGAAGCAGAAGCCCAGCGCCGTCCGCGAGGGCGCATACTACACGGACACCGCGCCCGCGTCCGACACTGATGTGTCCAGTTTGCATTTGCACTCTAGGAGTCAGACCGGGGGAACCGCGATTGAACGCGACGAGAGCGCTCCGCTCCAAGCAACTTCGTTGCTATCCTCTGGCAAGGGAAAGAGGAAAAGAGAGGCTGATGAGAGTGGCGTTCGCGGCGAGCCTCAGAGGAAGAAAGCCAAGATAGATCAACGCCCTCTTCTCACGGCCCGCCCCTCGCGCATTCACACAACGAACGCCGCAATTAACCGCCTACGGGCCCGTCGACCTCGACGACCTCGACGTCAAGTGCGTAATCCTCTCAGATGACTTCGCAAGCACTCGTTCCGCACGGATCCACTACGTCTTCCAACATTGCCGTCGATGGCAGTCAAGTCTCGCACGATCACACGAGCAACCCAAAGGAGCTCACCAAGGATAGGTTCCAAATCGTAAGAGAGCCTCCAGGCTCGGAGTACAACTCTGACGACGACGACGCAGCCAGTAACGGAAGTCAGCCGGCCAGCCCGGACTTGCCCAATCATGATGCCTTGGTAATTCCCTAGCCTGTGCCAAAAAGCTCGAGCCATGATTGAAAACGGGTTCATTCATGGTCACAGGCGGAAATCACTACGGAACGATGAGTGTTGATAGACCGGTAAAATCAGCAGAGGGACTAGAGTGCCAGTTGCGCCGCCATACCGCGAATGATATGCATCATACGTACTGTCCAAGCTCTGGGATCTTTGCAGTCTTCAGTATGGTCTTGTCCAGCACTCGGGAGGAACTTGCCTCGTTATTTATACCCATGATACCTCCACCGACCGCAGCTCTTTGTTATCTTTCATGATTGATTGAGAACCAGCCAGAGATCTTTATGCACTCTGAAACAGTCTCTTCCAATTGTTCTTCTCTTTCTTCTTATAGTTTTGCGATTTTGATATAAAGAACTTTTGTTTTTCGTTTCGTTCAGGCGGCTCGGTGATGAGGCACGATATGATGTTCGCCTTTGCTGAGATGGTCGTCCCTTTATTTTTCGATTCAAGACAAAGAGAGATATTTTCTTAGAGTTCACTGTTCGAAGCAAGAAAAAACAAAATAGAGAGCCAGAAAGATCCAGAGAATGAACCAGGAGCGAACCCAACAACTGTAGCTCTGGCATGTTGGACTCAGGTATTGAAAGAGCGCTTGTTGGTGCCGAAACGCGTGAGTACAGCATCGTGAGTCAGCTAATTAACTTCGGACTATAAATATATGATTGAGATAATACGACGCAAAAAATGTCGGAAATGTCATAAGCAAGAAACAAACAAAAAAGGCCGCAACCAGTCAAGCCCTTTCGCATTCTTCTAAGTCTCATATCAGATAATAAATTGTCGAGGACCCGAAAGAAGAAATCCGCACCACCTGGATTGCGGACCACTTTTCTTATTTTCCTGTACATGCACATTTGCGATGCTGCTTGTATTACAAGGTGCGACACAGTTAAACTTGCTGATGAAATGCTACATGTAGGAGTAAAACTACAGATGTCCTTTGCGAGTTATTTTGATCTCAAGATATCTCCTATTTACTGAAAATTTGCCATGAATGCATTCTCGTCTTCATCCTGTTCGGCTACTGAACGGAGTTCATTGCCTGTGTATACCCCTTCAACCATAATTTCTTCAGCAGGATCTTCCGACGAAAGCTTCGTTTCGCCCACCCAATCAAAGCACTCGGGGCCTACTGTCCAAAACGGCTTCAGCCGGCGCACTGCGGACAGTGAATCCGGTGTCTGCCGCGGATGTTCTTGCAGATATGAGAGCAGTGTCGCATATACGTCTTTGTCATCCACTACATTGTACACCGACGGCGAACAGCCGATTGCGAAAATAGAGTATCGTGGGTGCACTACCGTTGCAGGGCGCCTCGAGCTTGTCGCGACATTCCTGGCAATCGTGCTGTTTTCTGCAGGGGAAAATGCGGGAGTTGCTCTTGTCGCGGCGCTCTTCGCCTCTTTTTCGGCTTGCGTCCGATGAAAAGGCTGCACGCCCAACTCCATGACGATCGTGATGTAGGGCCGACTGTCCGCATTCGCGTTCAGACCGTCAGCGGACTGGATCGGGAAAAAGCCGATGTCCCTTTCGTTAATTTCAGCTCTGACTTTCGTCTCGGCCGATACTCGGTCGTCGACATGGACAAGAATCCCGGTCATGATTTCCTCCTGGAGTTTCTCGTCCCGCAAGACCACCGGGATAAATATGTCCATCCCCGCTGGACCAGGACTGCATTGGAAAGCCATCGCACGAGCTGCAGCTGCCCAAGCGACCTCTGTCGTTATGACCGACGAGTCCCCTGCACGCTGGAAATGCGTGAAGCGTACCCAGGCGCGCTCGAACGCCTGGTTGAAATTCTGTCCATTTCGGACATTATCGGGGTGGCTTTTGAAGATGTGTTCCGCGAGGGTTTTCCCAAAGAGTGCTACAAAAAAGTACTTCAAGGGCACACCTCTGCTGTAAAACGGAAATTCCGAGCTTTCGTCAACAGGATCCTCACGGTTCTCCGAAGTATCCTTCTCATAGGCATCCGCAGCTTCATCGTAAGCCAAGGTGAAGATGAGCCTAGCGACAAGCTCGCCACGTTCGCCTTTGTCGACCAAACCACGATCCACAAAGCCTCGCAGCAGTAAAGAAATGTTCATGGTATCACGATTGTTACGCATGACATTCATCTGTCGAGCGGCTGCTTCTGCGAGGATCGGTTCCGAGGGATAGCCGATGCTCAGCGTCTCACGATGCTTTGGGATCGAGAATGCTATCGCCATATGATTCTGGACAAGCCTGACCATCCGCGCTTGTATATTCACTTGAGATGCGTTGAAGTCAATAAGAAGGCGCACGGCGAGGACAGCCAGCTTCGCGTCATCGGTCATCTGAGCAATATCAGGCTTGTCGCTTGCAATGAGTTTGGCCCTCGCGAGGTTGACCATGTGCCATTCGGTTCCGTGTACCATGGCTCCCATAAGACTCGAAAACCTGGAAAAGATAAGTCGTGAGTCATGTCCCATGCATAACCAGAGCACAAAAAAGACACATACATTGGCCTTCCAAATTGGCTCATAAAGTGGATGGTCGACACGTCTTTCAGCGTCTTCTCACCAGGTCGGATAAGTGGCTCATTCCCGAAGCAATCGAAGGGAAGCTCCGTAAACGGAGGCCGAATATTGTCTTGGTCACTGTAGCTGATGATTCTGTCCAACAAAGACATCGTCTGAGGTGGTTCAAATCTCCAGAGGGTAAACTGTGTGGACAGAAAGAGGAAGAACACCGGACTGGGCAAAATTTCATTCGCAGCTGCGCAAAACGTATCGTATAGAGTGCGAGGCGGTGAGCCTGCGCTGGTAGGTATGGAGATATTCGTCAAATATTGGGCTTCGTCGAAGGAGACCACCACGCGCGCATCAGGCGAATTACAATCGTCATCTCCGACGAGTTTGCCGATGAAAGAGATTAACTCGGAGATCTTATCCTGCGTCTGCTTGGCGATGAAGTCGAACACAGCAGGGTCGAACCTGTTCCTGATTCCTCTTTCCTCGAGGAACTCCCGGAGAGGCCGCTCATCTCTCTACGCGAAGGCAATCAGCAAGCGTAGAGAAAATAATAAATATTCAGATTCACTGAAAACACGTACCCCGTACTTCATACGCGCAATCCACCTGTATAAGTTGTCCCGACCCATCTCCTCGAGATAAAATGACCAGGCTTCCGCCACATCCCCGTACGTTTTCGCGGGTTTAAGCCAGTCCTCAAGCGTTTCAACTTCTTTAAGCACGGCTGAGAACAGATCGTAGAGAAAATTCAGGAAGTAGAGGCGAGCTGGTAGGAATGCTCTTGGTGCATTGTGGAGATATTCGCGTATTTCACTGTCAGGGAAAGGGTACGGGAGACCTAAGAATAATTTACTCAGCTGAAGTAGTGCAGAATCTCATTGTAACTTACCCTTCTTCTCCTCATCCGCCGTTAGATTGAACGGAATGGTGAATACAAGTTTACTGTGCTCGTGCACGGTCCGTGATTTTCCAGTTCCAGAGCTCTGGACGATGAATAGACTGTTTGCGTTGCTCCTCAGACCCTTTTTCCAAGTCATAGTGGCGACCGTTTCGTAAAGCAAAAGATGAGCTCCTCCCTGGTATGGCACCTTCCATGCGAGCTCGACAGCTGAAGCCATATTTGTCAGATGAGACGGTCGGAGACACATGATGAGACATGAGCACCTAACACTATACAAAATATTAATAGGTGAAAGGAAGGAATCCGAAAGATATCACTTGCTCTGCTGATCTTTATCATCTGTGCTGTGGTCGACGCCTACATACGTATACGGGTTCCTTTGAATGGCGACTGGGTAGCCTTAAATGAAAAATATAGAGTGGCAGCCAAGTTTACGTACGTAGATTTCTGAGTTGTTTAAAATCCTTTCTCTCATACGATTCGTTAATGAGATCCACCAAAGAGGGGCCATATTCCGACATTTTTTCTTTCGCCGCTGGTAACACTTCGAGACGGGAGTCTAGTCTATTGCACGTGCCGGAGACAGATATAAGAACCCATGTAGGGCGGACGATCGTTGACAGAGGACCAAAAGCATATTGAAGATAGTCCATCGTAAGTTCGTCTAGTCTACGATGATCGAGCCTGTCGTATCGGGCCTCAATGAACTTCAATGCTGGGTATGAACTTGTTTCTCGAGCATTGTCACTATCAGCGTGTTCATTGGGTCGTTTAACTCCCTGGCCGAAAGAAACGTTCGTGTCGGACATGATGGGAGGAAGATCGGGTAAAAGTAAGCCATGCTGTTAGTTAATGGCCGTTCGTAACCTACGGTCCACAGAAATACGGAACGCTTCTTATGTAATATTGATACGTAACGAATAAAACGTATTTTGCTTTCTGAAATGTAAATTAAAATTCGCAAACCGATTGGCAAACAGAGTAGCGGGGGAAAGAGTCAAGTGTAGGTTAAGAATGATTTTGACGGCTGGCTACATCGCAATATAAACGGTTCATTTATACATCTAATTGACTTCCTCGTTTAGGGCATATAGCACACCTAGAATACAATTGATACACCTCGAGGAGTACGTCCACAGTTGCCTTTGTCATAACGCATAAGGCTGATTCCCGCTTCAGACCTATGAGTCCATATACTTACAGCTGGAAAATGAGACGAGTGCCAAAAGCGGCGTCCGAAGTCAATTAGCTGACTCAGAAGTGCTGTACATGCAGACATCGACGCAAGACGAGAACCCTATCTGGTTCATTCCTGATTCATTCTCTGGGCCTTTCTTGCATTCGACTTTGAACAACTCCCTGGAACCCAGATTACAGCACAAAAGATTCAGCAAGCGTTTCTGCAGAGGTGAACACTGTCGTGTCGTGACGCATCACCGAGCCACCTGAACGATATAGAGAATAAAGCGACTTTATATCAAAAGCACAAGATTATGGAAAGAAAGAGAAGTAAATTTGTACGAACTTTATAGAGTGCATAAAGATCTCGACGGGTTTTGAAACAATCATAAGCGAGAATGGCAAGGCTAAATATCTACGGTCCGTAGAGGGCACCATGGTATGACGAAGCAAGTCGGTCCCGAGTGATGGACAAGACCAAACTGAAGGTTGCATATTTATAACCGAGTCTCGACAATACGTATGATGCGTATTATCCGCGGTATGGCGGCGCACTCAACACTCCGAGACCTTCTGCCGATTGCACCGACATACCATGCCTGTCCACAAGCCTCCCACCAAAAAGCTTTTCGTTCTTGATTCTGAGCGAATGTGTTTGCCATCATGCTTTGGAGAGCTTGTTGACACCCGGCTGGGGCATCACGAAACCGTCGTACCCCAATTCCGGGCTGGTTGGCTGGCCTTCGCCACTGGCTGCGTTGTCGTCGTCTGAGCTGTCCTCTAAACCGGCCTGCTGCGACTGGGCGTTAACTGCGTCATCGGTGAATGACTTCGCGCTGCTGGGGTTATCGTGCGAGACCTGGTTGCCGCCTACGGCAAGGTCGGAAGACGTGGTGGATCCATACGGAACGAGTGCATGCGAAGTCAGCTCAGAGGGTTGCGCAATTTATGTCAAAGTCGAAGAGACCGCAGGCGGGAAATCACGGCGCTCGTCGTGTGAGCGCACGATGCGCGGGTCGCGAGAAGAGCGCGTCGATATCGACGATTCTGCTCTGGCTTTCTTTCTCCGAGGCTCGTCGCGTGTTTCATTTTCGTCATCGTCATCGTCGAGAGCCCTTCGCTTCCCTTTGCCTTTGCCAGAATATGGCACTGAAGCCGTATGGAGAGGTCCTTTCGCGTCGCGTCCAGTCGCGGATCCCCCGGCCTCGCTCTCAGGGTGCACATGCAAACTGGACACGTCGTCAGCGTCGTATGCAGGCGCGGCGTCCGTGTAGCACGCGTGCCCGCGGACGGCGCTAGGCTTTTGCTTCCCGTACGGTTCAGCATAAGCTGCCTTGGATTCGACGTATTCTTTTTTAAAGCTGGCAAACACGGGTGTCATCAACTTCGAAGACGCATCATATAGTATGAGAAGGGCTCACGTCTCATCCGTGTCTTCCTCCTCGTCTTCCTCGATTTCAATCCGTTGGCCGCACAGCTCCAGCAAATCCAGGAGCACATCGCGACCGAAACTCCTCAAAATCACAGCTTCTAAGCTTTTCTTCGCCAATCGTGCCACTTCTATTTCTCTCTCTGCGTTCTCCAAGTTTTCCATCGCCTCTTGTTGCTTTTCCTGCATTTCGTCCCTGTTTCTTCTGAGAGCCTCCCTTTCCATTTCCAACTCGCAAAGCAAGCTCTGCAAGTCGTTGTAGCAGGCCGAAGCATCCGTGAACAAGTTATCAACGCGGGGCTTGAGTTGCTCGTGATCGATACTGGAAACTGAGAAGAAAAAGGTGGGGTGTAAGCAAACGGCTTCGTTGAGCAGCTCAAGAAAATATGCACAAGCTTCGGTTGAGGTTGGGGTCAAGAGGACGTCCTGATCAAAGCCAGCTTCTTCGGCACGCTTGTTGTCGGAGCGGGAGACATTACTAACTTCCCTCTCCGGTACTGAATATCGGTTATACCAGAGGGTATCTTCGACCTCACCGATATCCTGATAAGAGGAAGGGAGAGAAGGCAACGAAGTGTTTTCTCGTCAGGATTCGATCTCATGGCCGGGATGTAAAAACAACAACCTTGGTGGGCACGGTCCTAGCGAGCGATTGTGTGATGGTGCCTTTAAGCGAGTGCACGTCATCGGAAATGGAATGCGATAGAGCTGCTTTCCCAGAATTAACTTTCGGGCGCGTAGAAGGCACCGGCATTGTGGAAGTTGAAGTTTGGGAGCTTTGGGTACGTTGAGTGGTAAATAGCTGGTAAATGCAGTTTGGAGCAGGGAGCTCGACTGAGATTGAATGACTGAATACCAATTGTATGAGCGCGTTGTTCTTTATAAAATTGTTGTTCTTTATAAAATGTCTGTGCGAGCCACTCTGTGTCCCGGTGTTTTTGTTCAAAGGAGCGTTGATGTGGATATTCCCACAACATGGATACACAAACCTTCATCCTCGTCTACACTTTTCTCAATCTTCCGCTTCCAATACACGACCTCGCAAGAATGTAGCAGACATATTGGAATGGAATTCTCCTATCTGCTCACACGCTTTCTTTTTGTTATTTTGATGAAAGGGCTGGCTTATATCAGGATCATGGGAAGAGTCGAACAAAAGCCGTCGGAAGTCTAGCCTTTTAGGACTTTGCACAGGTTTGGTGTCCTTGTAAGTTGTATTTCAGAAGGCTCATGCGTATAAAACTTAGGGGCTTGCCGCGACTAGAGTTTTCGCCCAGGCGGTTCAGTGAGTGATGAGTGAAGACGTCCACATTCGTGGAGACGACTGCCGAATCCTTTATTGCGATCAAGGATCAAGAGAACCACAGTAATGTTATTGGCCCTTTGAAATGACAAAAGCACGCGCTAGTCACTTTATCGGCTTTTGTACATATAACAGCTCTCGGACTGGGACTCGTCTCGTGATTCTGCTTTGTCATGCGGCCAACTATATAAAGCTCGATAATACAGAGTTCTATTGTATTATAGACCACTCTGGGATTAGACAAAAAATACGTCGACTTTTGAGGGAGATTGAGGACGTGATGTCATTGATCGGATTGTCTAGTACCAAACCTGGTAAGTCGATCTTATTCAAGCGGAGCTCGAAACGCGATCTGGGACGCGATAGATAGAGCACAAGTCCGCCCTTCCTGCCTATTCGTTCCTTGCTCTCCTTCCTCTACCACCTCCAGAAAGAGTGCGCATAATACCTTCACTCCCTCTGTCTTTCCTACGTCGACGACTTGAGGGCCCCTCGTAAGCATAGTACTTCGTTTCAAGCTTGTGCCACCCGACTCACGAGAGCGCGTCGTAGAGTCTATGCAACTCGATGCTAGCATGGACGTCGTCACATACGTATCCGAAGGGACCCCTTACTCGTTCCCACTTACTCCTGCTATGCTGATGCCTAACTCCATCGCTTCTTGGTGAGTTTTCGCGCTTGTGCCACCCTTGTCCCTCACTGACTCGTCCCCCCTTTGTACAATGATCAGACACCAGTGGCACTGTCTCGCACCTTTACACTCATTCCGCCTCAGTCTCTATCCTCGACTTCGTCGGTGGAGCTCGTGGATAGCAACACGTAATCGACGGTGAGATAAAAATGATACTTATAGCACTCACTGGAGACTGAATGGTGGGATTTAAACAGGCAAGTTAATCATCAAAACGGCTTTCAAAGTCCTTTCAAGGCGCACATTCATTGAAACGGGGCTCGAACTACTAGCTCTCCTTCCATAATGTGGCAACTCGATGGAGTCGCCTGTCCAGTTTGAACTGTGACGGGCTGACAGTCCGGGTTGCTGGCAAAAGCCGCGGAAGTGAATTTAGCCTTTCGACGTCGTTTCGGAGCCAGCGTGCGGCTTCCATAATGTGGTTAGGTCGATGGAGTCAGATCTCGTCCAGCTTTAGCTGCGACGAGCTGACAGTCCGGCCTGCTGGCAAATAGCCGCGGAAGCCAGCGCTGTCAGTGGTGCGATGCCTGCTGCTGTCCAGCCATGTGCTGACGACGGGTGTGCATTCGTGCCACTGAAGGTTTCACAAGAAAACCCTAAGTCTCCCTTTGTGAAGCGGTGCGGTGCCCTGGTCTTTTCGCTTCCAGTGAGTTTCGTTTTGGATTCTACGCAGTCTGGAAGTCTCGCTAATCGTTAAGGTAGTTCGCAAATCCTCTTACATTCGCTCTCACGTAATTTTCTGAGCATTTCTCAAGGATTTGAGGAGGATTACCAATTATTATTGTTGTACTGCAGCTATATTACCCATAAAAATCAATTATTCTTCGACAAATGATGTGACATTCAGTGGAATTGGTAGGGACACATAATTACTTCAAACTGATGATGGATGAGGTTTCGTGTTATAAGATTTCTCAGATTGCGTGCCATAGACATCAAAGATCACAGCTAGTCGTGGACGAGCGGACCTACGCTCTATTTATCGCGTCTCAGGAACACCGCTTGAATAGGATCGCCTTAGTCGGTGGATCAATTGTAGATTTAGGCTCTGGAACTGCGACGAGTACAATATATCAAGAAAGGTATACGTATAATAGCGCAAGAAAAACACGAGCCATCGACATTAATTTCTAAATTGCATAGGTATGAGTTGCATAGGTATGTAAGAAAAGTACAGTAATGAAGAGAGGGGAAAAAATGTACAATACAGTAATTGTCCGCCCAGTCGATTCACCATTTCTCCTAAACGGACCCTAGTCATCTACTTCTATTCCGCACCTGCCGCCTCCTCCTTCGCCGCCTCCTGCTCACGGGCAAGCTGTCGCTGCTTCTTGATCTCCTCCGCAACCACGACATGCGAGTCCCCGCCGAGCGCGGCAAGCGGGCTGCTCTTGAACCCGCCCTTCGTCTTCGCGCGCTGCTCCGACGCTGACATAGCCAAGGGCGTCCCCGGCACACTCGGCGGGCCCACGCCCGTTCCGACAGCGTTCGGACCCGCGCCGCCCGCGGCACGGCGTTTGCGATCGAAGAGAATAGCCTCCAGAGAGGGCACTGGCGATCCGCTGCGCGGCGTTGGCGCCGTAGTCGAAAAAACGCTCGTTACTGGAGACGGCGATGGGATTGATCTCGGCCGTCCCGCTACTGACGTCGGAATCGCAGTGACGGTTGAGGGGCTCTCGGGTTGGCGATGCTCAGCCGGATATGGCCTCATGGAGTGGCCCATCGTATCGGCAGGCGCGGAGACATACTCGCCCGCCGGGGAGCATTCTTCGATCTGCGGGAGAGGACGTGTTTCGCCCTCGTAACTCGTCGACACGATTATAGACGGGTTCAGGCCTGCAGAGGGTGGAGCGTTCTCCGAAGAGCCATACGCCGCGCTGTCCATGTTAGAACCGAAGGCGGCTTGGGTGGGAGGCGCCGAGCTAACCACAATCGGCCCGTCCGAGTCACGCGGTGTCGGCGGGGCGCTCCTGCTGCGAAGAAAGCCAAGGTTCTTCAGACTCGTAAGCGCGATCGGCCTCGGCATCTGCGTGGTGAGGCCGCCGACTCGCGCGAGAAGCTCGGATGTCTTTCCGGTACTTGAACTTGCAGCGAGCTCCGGGGCGGAGTTCTTCCTTACGAGACCGCGCGTTTGGTGAGTTTGTTGATGAGGGTGCGCGCCAGGCGGGACGAAGGATTGGGAATGTGCACCGGTGCCCTCGACGTCGAATTCGTCGTAGATTTCTTCGCCGATAAGTTCTATCCGCATCGATAAACGTCAGTAAAGCACTACGAGCCATAATGAATATGCGAATGTGCTAATCACCTTCCAAGACATCTTCTAGTGTAATGATACCCAGAGGCATGGCGGCGGGGTCGATACCCTGACTCGTGAGATACTCTTCCGCGTTCGCTTTCGACAGAACAGCATCTGCAGGCATGCTCTGCTCCAGTGCCGTCTTGCGGACTTTCTCTTTTTCACGATCAGCTTCGGCCTCTTCGTCACCCTTCTCAAGGTCCTTCTCGATGCGATGCTTGTCCTTGCGATTCTTCTTACGACCGCGAGAGCCCGCCTTGTTACTGTTCTTCGCGAATTTGATCTTGTCCGATTCCTTCTCCGCAGAGCTGTCGCCAGCGACAGATTTATTATTCTCCGACTCGACTGCCATCGTTCTATCGTCATCCTCGTCGCTGCTGTCGTCCGACGTATCCGAAGAGGAAGAGTCGCCCTGAAGAGCGCCGAGTAGACGCTGTGTAAGATTCTTCTGGACAACTTTCTTGACACTTTGTGCACGATCGACACTGATACGGCTGACAATGGCCATGTGGCTGCGGCCTTCCTGGAAACGGTCGAGCATACCGAGAAGAGGCTCATTCTGCGGGACGAACAGGACCTTGTTGAGACGCATCTTGCGGACCGGAACGGCATCTTTTTTTAGAAAGAATTAGAATGATGACTCACAAATACGGGCAATAAACTTGAACTGCGGCCGCAGAAGAAAAAGACAAACCTTCAGGATCGAGAAGCACACACTGTTTAACGAGCAAGATACCAATAATTTTCTTGACTTTTGTCCTAACAGTTCGATCGCTCGTTTCCGTACTTCTCTTATAAAGCGGTTCATTGCCGAGGGAATTGTCGTCAGAGCCCATGTCAAACCCATTGGCCTCAGCTTGAACAGGTAAAGTTACCTCGACCTCTTCGTAGACTGGGATACGGGAGTGCCCAGTCGCGCAGATGCGGCGAAGCGTATCGTAATCGAGCTTAGCATCGATGTGCAGCATAAACACTCGGTCAATGGGAGTCATGGCCTGAGGGACCGTCTTGTCCTGTAAGTCCAGAGTTGCGCCGATGATAGTGACCGTGTCCTTGCGGAGATCACCACCTAAAGGATTCATAGAGCCATGCATCGCGATGAGCTCTTTCAGTTCTATGGTGACGTTCTCGTTAGAATTCTATGGGTCAATTTAATGAGGTTGAGTACGCACCACCTCGCCTGTAGATGATGCCGTGATGAGGCCCAAGGATGAATTCGAGAAGTTTGGCAATGGGCCACGAAACGATACCCTATACGGTCTTCAGTCAGAAGCATGGATTCCAAACTAAAGAACTTACGAAGATATAGATCAAGATGCGCGTCGGTCCGGCCATCTTCGCCCCTATATACAGGCCATGGCGCGTACACACTGATTGAGGGATGATTTCAGAGAACCTATAGCAGAAAGTTTAGCATCCATATTCAGTCGATCATAAGACTTGGCATTTGAAACGAGGCAGAATGAAGCATCGGCACGCTGTCTTCCAAGGCAATCTGCGAAGGTGATGTGTGGTCTCTTTTAACCACGACACCGAATCTCGAGCAAAGACACCAAATCCAAACCAATGTTTAATTGGATAGACGGCACAGAAGACAGATCAAGAGCGAACCGAACAAATAGAAACAAATGGTTCGAGTAATTTGCATCCGCAACAGCTGGAAGTGGACAGTGCCGGGAAAGAGGAAGAAGAAGCCACAGAACGAGGCTGACAACTCACAATACAATAAGCACCGTGCTCACTACAACAGCTTCAACCCCGCCACCGAGAATGGGGTCGCTGATGACCGGCAATGTTTCATTGACAATCATATTTGCGAGCAGGAGGGTCACAAGCAGCAAGTGCCCATTCTTACGAATAGGCTTTATCTTATTTGCATATTCACGCTGTTTCCTGAGCGAGAGTTCGCGTTTAGTGGCTGAAACGAACAACCTTGACGAAGAACGGCAAGGAAATTTGGACTCACGGGGTTCCCGAAATGCTCAAAACATTCAACTGCGTCTCATCGAGGGACATATAACCCAGCGTTAACCCGGCAAAAATACCCGACAAGATGACGAGAACGGGTATGAGACATGCGAAAATAGCGTATTCCGCTGATCCCTTTTCCACTGCGCGTTTCGCGAAGCTGTGCAATGCGGGGTCTCCGGCGCCTGCGCCGCCACTGCCGCTGATGAAGGAAAGAGAAGTGCGGGTGGTGGAAGAGAAAGCATCGCGTACAGTTGGAAGGTGGTTTGAAAGAACGGACGAGGCAAAGGAGGACAGAAGTCGAGCGTGTTTCATTCGATAACAACCAGTAGCCCAAGTAAAGCCACCAGTCAAGGAAAGTGAAGTTGGGGAGTACAGTAGCGAGTGATAAGGTAGTGGTGGTTAAGAACGGAGTCGAGAACTCGCGTCGGCTCGGACGAAGCTTTAACGCCCCGTAGTCATGCCGAGCTGCCGGCGACGTGTCCTGTCTCACGTCATCAACGCCTCCCGCGTCAGGTTCCACATCGAATTCTTTCCTCACTACATACAAAATAGGAAATTTAGACTTTAGAATAAAAACACGGTATTTCCACCCTAGCTTGCGAATGTGCTGCTCTCGATGGCAGGCGATGCCATGGAATTGAAGAGGGGATGAAAACAGGTAAACGATAGGCCAACAACCCTACATTTGAATGAAAGAAGAAGGTCATTAGAGCGGAAGGGAGAGAACTCGAAGCATGCGTACCTGCCGACCGGCGAGGTCCTCATATGTAGATCTGCCTGCTCTTTTGCACTATGCGCAGCATCAATAGATAAAACAAATGATTATCTTCTCATTCCTTTTTCTTTAATAGAGCCGCAGCCAAAACGTGAAGGAGGCATAATGCACATTCACCCTCGAGAGTGCCAAGAGAATCGGTGGAGCCTCGATTCCAACCTTCGATAAAAGGGTAGTTCGTAATGGAGTATATATGACGGATAAATGACGGATGGTGGTGACACGAGACAGGCGCGTGGAAGAAGTGTCCAAATACCGCTGTGGAATTTCCGGAGATGTGATTGCAAATGCAAGCTCACCATTTTGAACACCGACTCGAATGCATTGGTGGCGTCGACGATCCACTAAGGTCACTTGTTAGGAGTTGAGTAATCGTAGAACCTGAGGCCAATCACATATCCTGCTCTCCGACTTGCAACGCCTTGCACAAGCCAAATAAGACATTTTAAGTAAATTTTCGTTTTTGCTGATGCTGGTATGGCCCGGGTGAAAAAGTAGAGCTTATCTTGAGAAGGGCCAATGATAAACATCTATTTTTTATGCTTGAGAAATAAAGCTCTCCGCGGCATGCATATAATACACGTAACGCATCTTAATCAGAGTTTCGGTGGTGTCGCCAACCTTGAGCAGCGTTTGTGGCTAAGATATGTTAGTTGGGGTAGAAATCACACTTTATCCTGGACAAGAGTTATTTGACTTCACCGCGGTCTCCTCATGTCTAATTCATCATTTTGAATCTGAATCACAATTTCTAATGTTCTAATGTTTTCAGCAGCAACAAGCCTAGTATTCCGGTGGTAGGCTCTCGGAAGCAAATTGAAAGAGTACCGAACAAGTACAGCCACATCCGGCACTGTCCGTCTCATTCAAAGTCCGAAAAACGCAGCGTCCGCACCGTTACATGATTCTCAGAAATTCAGCACAGAATTCATCCTCGTCTCGCAGACCTGCGTTGACCTGAGAGGCTACACCGAAGCCAACTGTGCTTGGCAGAGGCACAAGGCACGTTCAGGCGGCTGCAGGCACCGTCTGAACTCAGAGCTAATATTCTTAGTCTTCGTTACGGTCTTCAGCCCGTTCTGCACCACCGACCTTACGGGGCGCAAGAGCAGAAGTGTCGACGGTTTCTAGCCAAGGAAAAGGATGTTTCAGTTATCAAGACTTCTCCTCTTTCCGGAGTCCCTCATTTTCCTGGTTCTGTACGCGACAGCTGCGTTCGCGCAGCCGCAACCTCTCGCGCTCAACCAATCTCTCCTCCTCTCCTCCTCGAGTCTCTCTTCTTCCACATTTTCGTTGCCGAAGTCTTCTACATCACTCCTCACTGTCTCTGTAGCTCTCTGCGACGCCCCAGCGAACAACAACGACGGCCCGCGCTTCTTCGTAACCAACAACACCGCTGTGAGCGACCCCGGGCCCGACTCTTCAGAGTCCGATGTCTTCGAGATTGTTTTAGGGGGGAACGGGATTGGGAACTTTACAATGGACGTACCGAATGGTGGTGGTGTGTTTGCGGTGGATGTGGAGGGCGCAGCGCGGATTTTTGAGGTCGGTGTAACAGATAGCGGTACGTTGCTAGATGGAGGAGACATTTACTCATTTGCTAATAGCGCATGCAGGCCCGCTGCACGAGCAGCTTATATCGCTGCCGCTATTAGGTGACACGACAGCGAACCAGGCTCTGCTTTTCTCTCCGTCGTTTGACGTGCCTTCGCCGGATATGCCGACCTACCCGAACTTCACTCTACCCATAGCCAACCTCACTTCCCCTACTCCCCCCAATCAATTCCCAAATTTCACATTGCTAGTCGGCCCTATCGGCGCGTTTCCCGAGTTTGATTTCATCGCGAATATTTTTAAGGATGGCTTACCCGTGACGGCCTGTGCGTTACAGAATCTGACAAACTTGGTGGTGAATAGCGGTAGCTTCGGGAATGTGAAGGATAGCTTGGTGTTTCGGGGTGCAGATGGATGGAGAACGCAATGGTTGGTGCAAGGTCTGCAGCCGCTGACGAATTACACGGTGTATGTGATACAAGACGGGGTGAAGGTGTCTGGTCCGATTAATTTCGTGACTAAGAGTGGTAAGTACGTCTTCCTCTCTCCTTCGGAATCATGAACTCAACAATTATTCCAGCCTCATTTGATTGTCCACTTGTCCATTCCCTCCCTTACTGCCCTCTAACATCCTACGCGGTGCCGCTACCTGAGCCACCCTTTGGAATAGACTCGTACGACGCGTCGTCGCTTCCAGATGGGATCTCGGAGCCCCTCCTTTCCTATATGACAAATTTCACGACCTCCCTCCTCACCTTTGCGTGCGGACGCGACTGGTATTCGCCGCTTGTTGACTGCCAGGACTGTCAGACAGCGTACCGCACGTGGCTCTGTGCCGTCCAGCTACCTCGCTGCGGCGAGGTGCCACCGAATCCGACCTCAACCCCGAGCAGTACCCCTTCGAAAAGGGCGAAGCGCGCCGACTCGGCACAAGCGACACTCGCCGCCCCGGCGCTCTCCGCGCAAAACACGTCCACGACCGCACGCAACGCAAATCTGCCGGCGTTTCCAGGCGGGAACTGGACAGAGCTGCTGCCGTGCCTCGAGACGTGCAACGCCGCCGAGCGCGCGTGCCCGCCGTTTCTGCAATTCATGTGCCCGGTCCCGCGATTTACTGCGGGCGATAGCTATGGTATGGGCTTCATTGATGGCGACGCCTCGAACCCGGGCGGCACTTGGAAAGAGAATGGCGGCTCGACTGGCGCGGCGCAGGATCGCTGGGGAAACGTATGGTGCAATGGACCCGGACTTGCTGTGTAGTGTATGTGTATTAAAAATGTTGTTCCGCGGATATAACTTGTGTTACATTTTTTGTCGGCCTAGTGAGATAACAAGGCGTTGATTACCTGGGCACTCCTGTACCGTTATACAAAATCTCGGGGACCGGTCCAATGTACATGTAGTGTTAACAGTCTCTTACCTCGTTTGAAACGACTCAACGTGGTACTCGCATTTCGTGAAGGCAATGCGAAGCCAGTGCATTGTACATTTCACCAATTTACAGTACTTCCTTAGGATAAACAATTCTTCTGAAGCGATCCGAGATATATACTGAGACCCGCAGCGAGGAGGACGGCCGGCTATTGGGATCTTGAGCAAGTCATCGGGGCCGGTCGTCTCGAGTATCAATTAATTTTCTGGATTAATTTTAGTGCTATTTTTGCAAGCCATGATTGGCTTTCTGAAGGCAAATCCTATTTATTAGTCGTAAGAAGGCAGACAACGAGGCTCGCTTGAATAGCCGGTTTGCAAGTTCTCATTTACCAACGACCAACGAGCATGGAATCAAGGGAAAGTAAAACAAAATGAAGTAGGCGAGCTGATTATAATATTGGCCCCGGTTGAGAAGCGTACGAAGGTGTGCCCGCAGAACCTTTTTAATTACATAAATTTAAATTTAAAATTCGTACGAGGGATATATGGCGAAGTCGACATCGCTTCTTTGACCGGGACTACAAAGAGCTCGACCTCCTCAGCGACGCCCCGGACGGCGAGCTCGACATGTCTGCCGCTCTGTCAATCGTATCCACAGATTTTGGCGACGCTTCATTGCCAGCAAAAACATTGCATGTGATCCTCACCTCGAAGACCGTCGAGGAAGCGGTGGCATCGCCGACAAACATCACGCCCTTCCCCGCGCTGCCGTCGGAGCTCGTCATCCACGTCTTCGAGATCGCCGCAGAAGACTGCAAGGTCATTGCCGCGACGCTCGCGCTCGTCTCGCGCGCCGTACGTGCCGTGGTGCTCCCATTCCTCTTCCGCACGCTTGTGATGCGCCGACGCAGAAGAGCTCACGCTCTCGGCTATTTCTTGCACACGCACACATATGCCGCCTCGCAGGTGCGGGCAGTATGGATGCGAGAGTCAACGAGCGCAGATTACATACACCTCGTACCATGCGCGCGCGTCGCCCGCCTCGCGGTCCTTCCGGGTTGCCTCTCCGCGTTGTGTGGCTACGGGGACCGCCTGCACGATTCGCTCCGAGGCGATAGTCTTGAAACCACCCGTTTTTCGTTATGCACACCGCGTGAACTCCTCGTGTTTCCTGGGTGTATCGATTGGAGAGACTTTAACGTGTCGGCAGGCTACACACGCGCGTTCTTCGAGGGTCTCACGCACCTGTGGCTCACACAGCCTAGCCAGATCGAGGCGCTAATGGATTGCAGGGACGCAGTTTCTGCTCTATCCAAGCTTACGCATTTAGCGACGCCTTTAACTGTGCTCTCACCAAAAATACAAGAAATCTTGAATACGTTCCCCGCCTTACAATCGTTTATCATTACTGTCCCCTCGCCATATAAACTCGATACGTGCCTCTGGTATCCTCGCACAGTGAAGGACTGGACTGTGGACAACAATCTCCGTTACCTACATGACAAGCGCGTTTATGCTTTCCGATTCCCTGACCAGAAGACGGACGACGCAATTTTGTCGCTTTGGAAGGAGCCGTCCTTACTAGGATTGTTAAACAATCTGCGACGAACAGTGCAAAGTGATAGTGCAAATACAGCGACGCTTTTCCACAATATTGTAGATCAATCTGAAGTTAATGTAGATCGTGTCTGGGGGGGTTGTTGTAGATAACTTTCTGATAATTGTGGATCCCCTGTGAATATTTTCTGGTTATTGTAGATCCTGTCCGGGCCATTGTAGATAATTTTCTGGTTATTGTAGATCCTATCCGAGCCATTGTAGATAATTTCTAGTTATTGTAGATCCTATCCGAGCCATTGTAGATAATTTCTAGTTATTGTAGATCCTATCCGAGCCATTGTAGATAATTTCTAGTTATTGTAGATCCTTTTGTGAATAGTTTGCGAGCATTGTAGATCCTGCCCGGGCCATTGTAGATAATTTTCTAGTTATTGTAGATCCTTTTGTGAATAGTTTGCGAGCATTGTAGATCCTGCCCGGGCCATTGTGGATAATTTTCTGATAATTGTGGATCCTATCCGAGCCGTTGTAGATAATTTCTAGTTATTGTAGATCCTCTGTGGATGTTTTGCGAGAATTGTAGATCCTGTCCGAGCCGTTGTAGATAATTTTCTGATAATTGTGGATCCTATCCAAAGCTTTGTAGATAATTTTCTGATAATTGTAGATACTATCCGAAGGTCTGTAGATAAATTTCCAGCTATTGTAGATCCTTTGTGAATACTTTCGTGAACATTGTAGATCTCAGCAGAAGCTGCTTGCTGCCGGCAGTGGGCTTCTTACATAAAATCTGAGGCTAAAGTTAAATCCTTGCTCGTAACGTGCCGGCGGTGCGCTTCCGCACCCTCCCGCTCGCTGCAGTCCCGCCCTCCTGCTCATTATCCCGATGTTCAGCTCTGCTACTCCTGCAGCAAATCAGCTTAATTTGTTTTGCATTATGCATTTATTAATTAGCTTCATATATTTTTTCAGGCTCTGGATTTTTAATTCAAGACACTGGTTGGGGGATTGATTTTTATTTAATTGATACTAATAACTACAACAAAACAAAAAAAGCGGCGCGGCAACGCACGCGCGCATCGCTATTACATCCCGCCCCTTCCGTCTACCCCACCCCTGTCACTCGTGCGGGTGGGTGGGCCGGGCATCGCATGCGCTCGAGCGCACGCGCAGAGTACGGCTGTGCGCGCGCACGAGGGGGACTGACAGTGCGCGCGCGTGTTGGCCATCCCTCACACACGCGAGGGATGGTCACCGCGCACGCGACGAGGATCGGCCACGCGCACACTAGAGTGTACGCGCGTGTCCACGCGATGCTCAGGGGTCCAGCCCCGCGCACGCGCGAGGGGGCCAGTCCTCGCACGCATGAGGATGGGGCCCCGTGATCGCACACCGCCGTACGCGCGCGAGGCGGCCTCGCTATCGCACGCCGTCGCACGCGAGCGAGGCAACCCAGCTGTCACGCGCACGCGAGGTCCACCCGCGTCGCACGCACGTGAGGCCCAGCCGTCGCACACCGTCGCACGCGCACGAGGCGGCACAGCCGTCGCACGCCGTCGCACGCGCGCGAGGAGGCCCGGCCGTCGCATGCATCGCGTGGTACGTGTGCGGGCTGCGCACGACACGTCTGCGCAAAAAGTGGCGGCAGCTGCAAAGGCGCGACAGGGTGGCGCGAGAGGGCAAGAGGGCGGGGGAAGAAAGGGACAAGAGTGTGAAGTGCGTGAGTACATAGTCTGCATAGGCTGCACGAACCGATGATGATGCTGCTTACCTGGCACTGGAAAGGGTAGCGGAGCCATCGCACCTGCAGATACAGGGTTGCCTACTCCATACATGTTCGGCACAGTGCTTGTGGTGTATGGATGACTCAGGGCCTCTGCGTAGGCGAGTGGCATGGTCCGGGGTGCAAGAATCTGGAGGGTGCGAAAGGGGGAGGTGCAAGAGGCAATGTTGACGGCGGGGATGCGACGGCGACAGTGGGTCGTCGACGTGGCACGCTTCGGGCTCGGTCCAGCCCCGAAAAGCAAGTGAAAAGTACTAAAAAGTAATTGTAATGAGATTAGATACCAAAATATAGTTTTTTTCGAGCACTTACCTGCACTATGCGTCCTCAGCAGTGTCGAGGACGTCGTGGACAACGACGGAGAACGCAGTTGAACGACGTCCACATTAGGCACGCGCGGCTCGGCAACCTCCGGAAACTGCATTCAAGCAGCTTTCGGACGACTGTGTTTGATTTATTCACATTCTGTTTCTTGCTCAATATTCCTAAAAATTTGTAGAACGTTTTAATAGCTATTTTTTCATCTCCTCAAAAATTTTCATGCCTCCGATCAGCCTTGATGTGGCGCTATTAAAGAAACAAGTAGTGTAAAACCGAGGTTTTTGGACAAAACCTCAACAAATATTGTAGAGAGAGATCGGCTCGACCAAATCTTCTCATTTCTTCAGGAAGAGATATATTAGTATGATAGAAAGTAATTGTGGCATCTGATCTGTGCTGGGGACGCCAGATGTATGTGATTTAACTTTTGGTGCTCGAGAATGAGCAATGCTCATGTATTCTAGTGCAGATCTATAGTTCAACCTGATGATTCTTGAGTCTTTTGCTTCCTCATCAACTTCTTCCCACTCAAACCCAAAAATAATACATGGGATACCTGTAATATATAGTAAACATGCTATTATGAATTTTTCAAAATTTCCTGAGCTCTATGACAACACTAAATCAGCAAACTTGCCTCTACCCTGCTCCCCAGACTGTTTCCTGCATATATCAGTCTCTAAGCCATCTCAGGTTCTCAAACTTTGTAATGTGCTTAATAAAATATGCCTAATGCTATGTACAAAGTCTTGTGTCTGTTGGAAAAGAAGTAAAGGCTGGAGATGGGAAAAAGCATTAACTAGGAAACATACATAAAGCACTTTAACAACAGCTGAGGGAGTGTCCCCACAGATGAAAATTCAAGAAATGAGTATATTGGATATGATCCTTGGTGATTGTTGCCTTCCGGGTGCCTATATAACCCCCAGAGTACACAGAATACTGAAAATACAGAGAAATATCGAGTTTGTACTATTATTTGGCAATTATCTCTATCTATCATTATCAAAAATGGCTGAAAATTTATAGGATGATTAATTAGTATATATCACTATTTTCCATGATTTTTATTCTCAGGTAATAAGGCCAGTTGGATTGTTTCCGAGTGTATTGTATTATTTCTCTCTGTGCCACATTTCGGCATGTGCTCGGCATGCCAGATTTGGAGCGCAAATCTGCCCTAATGTGGTAGGACGGCGACGCGTCATCACTTTTTTTCTCGTCGTCCTTGATGACGACGACGTCGCCACCCACCTCTCGCCGCCCTCTCACCTCCACGACACGTCAGCCGTGCGACAAGACCCGCACGCTCAACATCTGACAACACCCCCTAGCGACGCCGTGGATTCAACAACAACAACCACGCGGATGCGCGGGCACGCGCTCGTGTTCGACGGCACGCGTGTGTACTCGACGACGACAAAGCGCTGCGCAAGCATGCGCTTAGCGACAACAGACGACAGTGCCGGTGCACTCGCTCACATCCCCGCTCGTCCGCGATGCCTTCAAGAGGCTCGCGTATGCCAGCTGCTGCCACCAACTGTGGTGACACAGAAGATCTGGCATCACACGTTCTACAACGACCCGCCCGCTCGCTAAACTCTGTACGGTCTCTGGTGATCCCCCAACTCTGTTGTCTCGACTACGCTGTGCAGGAAGGCCGACTCAACCCGCTGGCAGACATCGCCCCCCCCCCCCCCCCCCCGAGCCGCAAATGCCGTGCACGACACGTGCGTCGTCCGTGCGGCTCATTAGCCCGCGCGCCGCGCTGCTCAACCCGAAGGCGAACAGAGGGAAAAGGATGCTTGACGCGCGCCGCACACGCTGCGAGGTCACGAGCGGAGGGGTGTCGGTGGGGTGGTGGATAGGGTGGTACGTCACATGCGCGCGTGCGACGTGGAGCGCGTCGCGGCAGCGGGTTCTCTGCGCGAGACGGACACGCACCGTCGCGCGGACCGCCGCTCGGATGCGGTGCGCCCGCGCCGACGATTGACGCTGTGCGCATGTTCCGCGAGGTTTTACTACTAATATTATTATTTTTCTTTTATATATTTTTGTATTTTCTGCATAATACAAAAAAAATGAATTACATAAGTACAGAATGTGATGAGCGAAAAAAAGCGGCCGGTGCGACGTCGGGATGATGAGTAAGAAGGCGAGTGACAGTGAGCACGGAAGCCGAAGCCGACGTGATCACGCCCATGGCACTTTCGGAACAATAAATGACAAATTTTGCTTAAATAGGCAATGGCTCGGACAGGATCTACAATGATTGCAAAAGTATTCACAATTATCAGAAAATTATCTACAATGCTTCGGACAGGATCTACAATTATCAGAAAATTATCTACAATGATTGCAAAAGTATTCACAATTATCAGAAAATTATCTACAATGCTTCGGACAGGATCTACAATTATCAGAAAATTATCTACAATGCTTCGGACAGGATCTACAATTATCAGAAAATTATCTACAAAGCTTCGGACAGGATCTACAATTATCAGAAAATTATCTACAAAGCTTCGGACAGGATCCACAATTATCAGAAAATTATCTACAACGGCTCGGACAGGATCTACAATTCTCGCAAAACATCCACAGAGGATCTACAATAACTAGAAATTATCTACAATGGCTCGGATAGGATCTACAATAACCAGAAAATTATCTACAATGGCCCGGACAGGATCTACAATAACCAGAAAATTATCTACAATGGCTCGGACAGGATCTACAATGCTCGCAAAATATTCACAGGGGATCCACAATTATCAGAAAGTTATCTACAACAACCCCCCCCAGACACGATCTACAATAACTTCAGATTGATCTACAATATTGTGGAAAAGCGTCGCTGTATTTGCACTATCACTTTGCACTGTTCGTCGCAGATTGTTTAACAATCCTAGTAAGGAGTAGTGTTGGAAGGAAGGAAAGGACAGTATTTGGAACTCGGTTAAGATGTTTAGGGGCTGCTCTTGACCGGTGCTGGACGTCTTGATTATTTATTTCTTAATTCCCGCATACCTCCTTCACCTTCGCCTTATAATTCACACAAGGACTGGTATAGAATCATCGTGCGTATCGTTCAGTTTTTCACGCTACACTTCAAGCTGGTTGATCCATATCTTTTGCAGCCTCTCAATAGTTCTCCGAAGGCATCCGTTCTTGCGCGCTTTCTTTTTTTCCAGTATTTCATCTTCCCGTCGATTTCCATTCACAGCACACTATGCATACTCTCTCGTTGAACAAGATCATCCATCGCGCTTTTTGCCTTCCTATCTAGATCACTGTTATTATCACACTTGTTTTCTCTCGTTTGGGTTCATTATTAAGTACCGCATTTCTTGTATCACAGTCACTTACGCACATGATTTGTAGCCAAAACGCACACTCTTACATTCTGACCTTGGACTTGTCTACTTCGTCAAAAGGCCATTGACGTGTAAGTGGAGCACCCCTGGACTAGTTCACTTTTTGCGTTCTCAGGAGAAAATGATGGATATAATTAATATACAAGCTCCACGGTCTGTCGATGCAGGAATACACGGTGGTATACGGCTACAAGGATCCGTGGGTTCATCGGTGAGTTGTGTGTGTAAAAACTCCTAAATCATGACTGACGAACGGCTTCAATGTCTCGTAATGATCATGATCAGTCGATTTTATTCTGAGACTAGTGCACTATTCCCATACCGAAGCATGGCCATCTGCTTCCATAGTTCCTGCGGTTACTTCTCCGCTGGCATCACTATCATTTTCCTGATCAAGCACCGATTATTGTTTCAAGATACGCTCGACGATGGCTAAGCATGGGTATGAAGGCTAGCAACTCGGTATATGCACCAGTCTGCGAGTTGTGTCCGCTACAATGTACTGAACTCGTAATTACAAGGACAAGCGGAAGAAAGATAGTTCAGTTCTTCCCATGACGAAGCACAAGCCGCTTCTTTGGTTTCCGCGTACTTTCCTATCGTCGAAAACGCCCGGGTCAAAAGTTATCTCTGACAGTTCTGGTGACGAAGACCGGCCCGGAAACGCGGAAGAAAACACTTCAGCTGAACGCGCCGGAGGACGTCGGCGTTATCGACGATGCTCGTCTCAACCAGTTGCCGCTGTGTTATGAAATATGAAAGAAAAAGCTCCCACAACAGGCTGCCTTGATTGAAACAGCAGAAGTTAAAGGCTGGACACCGGCATTAACCTATTCTCAAGAACAACAAAAGGAAAGGGGAGAAACAGGGTGGGGACGTCGGAGAGTGTCTGAGAGCAAATAGGTGACCCATTTATCGCTTAAAATGAGATGGTCTTAACTTGCCTTGTTCTATGACAGAAATGAGCATGATTGTACGCTGCTGTAGTTCTCAGGATCATGGAACCTAACTCGTCGAGGCCACCTCTTCCAGGAGAATATAAACACGCATATGATTCGCTGTAATCCTCGACGCTCTGAGTCCGATAGTTCTCTTACATAAAGAATTATCACCGACAGAGAAAGTCGTCCGTGTAGGCTCGGAGTCAGAGGACCTGCGTCATCGAATTTATAAGAATTATAATTCGAAGCAAAATAATGTACGTATTTATAATTCTCACAGCGTATAAAGCGTCCATGGTCGTGGCTCCCTCAATTGAGGGAACTGATAGCTTATCGGCCGCCTCTTCTTGTCAATGTCACCGAAGACCTTCAAGGGATACGGAATCACTGGCAAGTACTTTGTCGACTATGAGAGAAAATATCATTCTTAGAGAAACAAATCTTCAGACGCTAAGAGATGGTCGGAGTTTAGCATTGTCGAGTATCCGGGTAAAAATTGGGAAGAAACAGACGTCGAAATTGCCATTACACATTGCGGGTAATGTCTGCTCTTAGCAAACCCAATTCACTCTGACCATGTACACCAGTGTCTGTGGCTCCGATATTCATACTCTTTCATCCGGATGGGGTCCGGTGCAGGTTCCCATGGTCGTCGGGTAGATATTCATTTTTTTTTTTTGAAAATTATTGCTTCTAATTTATGCATTGCGCGACCGTCATCTAAAATTAGACATGAAATTGTCGGAACGGCAGTGCGGGTCGGCTCGCAAGTCTCCGGTATCAAGGTTGGCGACCGCGTCGGTGTCGGCGCTCAAATCGCGTCTTGCTACTCCTGCAAGCAATGCAAGAATGACAAGGAGCATTATTGTAAGAAGAAAATACACACTTATGTGCGTGCATTTCCTTTTCTAATCGTTTAGTCTATCCTGAATTACTTCAAAGTCGGAGAAGTACCCGGATGGAACACGCACAATGGGCGGCTACGCTAATGGCATCATCGCACATGAACAATTCGTCTTCCCTATCCCAGACGGCATCTCGTCTGCAGATGCAGCATCGATGCTCTGTGGTGGTCTAACGGTATTCTCACCCTTGATTCGGAACGGAATTGGTCCAGGAAAGAAAGTGGGAATTATCGGTATTGGAGGCTTGGTTCGTGTCGACTTGAGAAGCCTTGTTTAACTCCGTAACTTATGTTTTCTTTATTTTATAGGGCCACTACGCCATATTGTTTGCCAAGGCTCTTGGAGCAGAAGTCTATGCGTTCTCGTACAGTACGTCGAAGGAACAAGACGCGAAGAAGATGGGTGCGGACCACTTCGTCGTCACTTCACAAGCCGGATTCCACAAGAAATACACCATGGAACTTGATTTCATCATCTCTACGCGCGATAGCGCAGCAGGATTTCCTTTTGGCGAATTCCTTTCGTCAGTCTCATCTCTCATCTACATAATGATATGGCTCTAATTGCGTACACTTTGCCTCGATACAGGATGCTTGACGTCTTCGGAAAGTTCATAACAGTTGGTGTACCGGACGATAAACTGCCCGCTCTGCACGTTTTAGATATTCTGGACAATGCATCTTCACTAGGTGGCTCGCGTATTGGGTCGAAGAAGGACGCGATTAAAATGTTCGAACTCGCGGCACAGAAAGGCATCAAACCTTGGTACGTGCATGCGACTCTTATGCTCTCATGATAGGCGTGTTGACCGATAGTTGCACTGTTATATCTCAAGGATCGAAGTGCTTCCGATGAAAGAGGCGAAGAAGGCTGTCGAGGGTGTATGGAATGGCAAACCACGCTACCGCTACGTGCTTGTGCAGGACATCGAATCGGATGGCAGGTCCCTCTCGCACCTGTAAATATCATGAATCTTTCAACGTACTTTTATACTCCTATTTCAAGGAGAAGCAAATACCCGTGAAGAACTTCTCGAGCTAAAGATGGATGAGGAGCCTCAATGATATGAAAGCACTACCGCCATCAGACGGGGAAATTAGAAGACGGTGTAGCAAGGTCGTCTTTGCAGCTCTTGAGCCGACAGTTAGACAGGCTCTTTCTTGATTCATAATATCTTTTAAGCATATTTTTGAGCATGGACGGTTTGCTCCATCTATAGTTGTTATATGCAATCAATTGTGCTTCGTTCAATAAATAATATCACAATCTAATAGTATTACAGGAGCAGAGGCGGCGGGAGATCTTTAGAAAAGGGGAACTCGATACCCTGGAACGCCCGCTTCACTCGCCCAAATAAGGTGCGGTGGCTTGTAGTGCTGCTTCTGTGACTTCCGCGATTGCAGCCATACAGTCTCCCCATGTCCTCTCCAAATTAGCATCCTCAGAGCCAACCAACTGCGTCCAGCCTCCAGCAATGCCAAGGTTGACAGGCGGGTAAGTGCCGTTGTCCACGTAACCATGTTCCTTCGGAGTAAGGACATTGGGAGCCCGGTGAACCGTGGTGAATTTCCAGAAATCACCTGATGCTGCAATGACCACAATTGCCGGAAGTTTAGGATCCTGGCAGAACGCGTAGCAAGCCTGTTTAAGAACTTGCACTTGTGCAGCTTTTATGTAGCTAATGATCTCATTCCAGTATATAGTTGGGTTTGTAAGACGATAGCGGCTCGGTGCTCGTTTGTTTTCAATAAGGAAAATGAGCTTAGGTTCAAGAAGATCCAGTCCATGATACTTCAGGCCATCGTTTACGTGCTCGTTTATGTGCTCCCTGCTTCGGATATGAAATCCCGCGAAGTCGGTAATGACGTAGGTGTTGTGGCTCTTGTCATTGTAAACATCTGTATCTTCACCGGCGTCTGAGGAGTAGTTTGTGATGTTGTATTGAGCCTCGGCTGCCTGGTCTTGGAAAACACGTTGAGACATGTCTCTAGCCACCTCCACCTCAGACGGAGATGGTCTATGGATCGGATATTGGGCTCCAAAGATGATTTCCTGGTTCGGGCCGAAACGTTCATTGAGAACATAATTCCAATAGGAGTACCAATGACCCTCAAGATTCCTGCGGTTTGAAACTCTGCTGGAAGCAAAACACAAGGCTAATTTTGAGGCTTGCGAGGACATGCTGTTCAATGGATGCGAAGATATCGACTCAGGTCAGGACCACATAGTATTTATAAGATATGTAGCACAATAGAGCTTGACACATAGCCCTCGGCCAATATTGAATGGAGAAAGAACCACTTGATGAACGAAATCCAAATTATTTGAAACACTGCCAAGCTCAATTATCAAATTGTATGAATTTGCATGGGGAAATGAAAGTTCGGATATGTCGGATATGTCGGCAGTCGAAGTTGTCGTCACCGGCATAACTGGCATTCGTTAGAAATGCAAGTACATAATATCTGTTATTGAAATCCGGAGACAATTACATCTTTCATCACTTGCCTCGAAACACTCCGGTATCAGGTTTCACCAGAGGACTATAATGTAAAGTCGGACAGAGACGAAAATCGACATCCGAAGAATGCATGCTAAAACGCAACCAACGGCAAGATCCGAATCGTCAGGGCATAAATTACCTTACAGTCTTGGGTGCCAGTCCCAGACATCTTTACTCCCCAAGTTACAAGCTTCTGCTCCCAAGAGAATAACCGGTGAGTTAGCCTCGTTTTGGAGCTTGAAGGAAAAGCAACATGTTTAATGGACTTTTAGCTCATACATCGAATCCAGAACGTGGAATAAACCATGACTTCCGACAATACCGCCCCGTTTCAATACAAAATTTGCGGATACCGTCTTGATCGTTCATGGCTGGAGGCTTGGGGCAGGAAGCAAGGCTTCATCAAGCCAGAGGACTTTGGCGAAATAGTAACAGGAGGCTATGACGAGATAATAACAGGAGCTCGTGCTCTTGATAGTACAGTTACAGCTCTAGAAGAGGCTATCAAAGGACTTGGCATAAAGGAAGAGCAGGGTGGAATAGGAACTATCGGACGCGAAGGACATCACCCTGAATTGTGCGCATACGTCGCACACAACGATAATCCAGGTCGAGAAGAACTCCCGGATAAGAATACGATGATGAAATTGAAGGCGCTTCTTGAATTGCGTATGGATGAGGAGCCTCAATGGTATGAAAGCACTACCGCCACCAGACGGGGAGATTAGAAGATGGTATAGCAAAGGTTCGTCCTGCATCCCTAAATAATTGACCTTTCAAATCGCTCAAAATTTGTCTACCAGGCCGATCTAAGGAGGTCTTAGGGCCGGAAACCAGCCCGGGTCATCCTTGGTTCTTTCATGTAGTATCTATATCTACAAACATAAATGCGCCTCAGGACAGAATACATTTTTTGGTCCAAAACGTTGAGAAATTCACGCCGAATATTAGTTTGTATCAAAGGATTAGTACGTAAAGACGGACAGAAACGATAACCTTCATTCGAAGGATGCATGCTAAATGCATCGGGCGGCAAGATCCGAATCGTCAGAGCATGAATTACCTTATAGCTTGAATGCTAGTCCCAGATATTTTAATTCCCCAAGTTCCAAGCTTCGAGACTCGAGAAAATTTAATCGGTGAGCCAGTTTTGACTTCATACTTGAAGGGAAAGCCACATATTCAACATTCTTTTAGTTTATACGTCGATTCCAGAACGTTGAATAATCCATGGCTTCCGCCTCATTTCAATACAAAATTTACGGATACCGTATCGATACTTTGTGGCTGGTGGCTTGGGGCGAGGCACAAGGCCTCGCCACGTTAGAGGACTTCGACAGCTTAACCGAAGAAAACAACGCTTTCGAACGCACAACTACAGCTCTGGAAAAAGCTATTTTTGCATGTGGTGTGCAGGCTCATAAAGGAGGAATTCTTCCCATCGGACCTGAAGATGCAGATGAACGCGATCTGTGCGTATACGTCGCAACCAACATGTATCCAGAAGATGAAAAGCTCCCAGACGAGGATACGATGATCAAGGTGAAAGAGCTTCTCGGGCGAAAGATGGACGAGGAGCCTCAATGGTATGAAAGCACTACCGCCATCAAATTTGGAAATGGAAGATGGTGTAGCAGAGGTTCGTTTTGCATTCACAGACTACTAACTTTTAAAATTACTCAAACTCACGATATTCTTGTCTGCTAGGCGGGACTGAGGAGAATTTAGGGTCGGCAACCAACCCGGGCCAATACAAAATTTGCGGATACCTTATCGATACTTTGTGGCTGGTGGCTTGGGGCGAGGCACAAGGCCTCGCCACGTTAGAGGACTTCGACAGCGAAGGATCCAGCGCCTTCGAACGCACAACTACTGCTCTGGAAAAAGCTATCTTTGCATATGGCGTCCAGGCTTATAAAGGAGGAATTCGTCCCATCGGACCTGAAGATGCAGATGAACGCGATCTGTGCGTATATGTCGCAACCAACAGGGGTCCAACATATGCAACGCTCCCAGACGAGGATACGATGATCAAGGTGAAAGAACTTCTCGGGCGGAAGATGGACGAGGAGCCTCAATGGTATGAAAGCACTACCGCCATCAAATTTGGAAATTAGAAGGTGGTGTAGCAAAGGTTCGCCTTGCATTCGCAGACTACTAATTTTTTAAATCGCTCAAACTCACAATATTCTTGTCTGCTAGGCAGGACTGAGGAGAGTTTAGGATCGGCAACCAACCTGGGCCATCTTTCTTTCAATGTAGTATCTACATCTGCAAGTAGATTCATCTCCTGACAGCCTGAGGATACATTTTGCGGGTCCAAACCGCTGAGAAATTCACGCCGAATATTATATCAAATGATTGAAATGTGAACTCAGACTGAGGCGAGATTTGTCATCCAAAGAACACTTGCAGCGGACGGCACGATCCGAATCGCCAGGGCATAACAGTCTTGGGTGCCAGTCCCAGACATCTTTACTCCCCAAGTTGCAAGCTTCGACTCTCAAGAAAATAACCGGTGAGCCAGCTTTGTTTTGGAGCTTGAAGGACAAGCAACATGTTTAAAGGACTTTTATTTCATACATCGAATCTAGAACGTAGAATAAACCATGACTTCCGACAATACCGCCCCGTTTCAATACAAAATTTGCGGATACCGTCTTGATCATTCATGGCTGGAGGCTTGGGGCAGGAAGCAAGGCTTCATCAAGCCAAAGGACTTTGACGATATAAAAACAGGAGGCTATAAAGAGTTAATGACAGCAGGTCGTGCTCTTGATAGCACAGTTACAGCTCTAGAAAAGGCTATCAAAGGACTTGGCATAAAGGAAGAGCAGGGTGGAATAGGAACTATCGGACGCGAAGAACATCAGCCTGAATTGTGCGCATACGTCGCACACAACGATAATCCAGGTCGAGAAAAACTCCCGGATGAGAATACGATGATGAAACTGAAAGCGCTTCTTGAATTGCGTATGGATGAGGAGCCTCAATGGTATGAAAGCACTACCGCCACCATACGGGGAGGTTAGAAGATGGTGTGGCAAAGGTTCGTCCTGCATCCCTAAATAATTGACCTTTCAAATCGCTCAAAATTTGTCTACCAGGCCGATCTAAGGAGGTCTTAGGGCCGGAAGCCAGCCCGGGTCATCCTTGGTTCTTTCATGTAGTATCTATATCTACAAACATAAATGCGCCTCAGGACAGAATACATTTTTTGGTCCAAAACGTTGAGAAATTCACGCCGAATATTAGTTTGTATCAAAGGATTAGTACGTAAAGACGGACAGAAACGATAATCTTCATTCGAAGGATGCATGCTAAATGCATCGGACGGCAAGATCCGAATCGTCAGAGCACAAATTACCTTCCAACTTGTATGCTAGTCCCAGACATCTTAACTCCCCAAGTTTCAACCTCGGGACTTGAAGAAATTCATTTGGTGAGCCAGCTTTTTCTTGAAGCTAGAAGGTTGAGCTACATATTATATGGACTTTTAGTTCATACGTCGAATTCAGAACATAAAATAAACCATGCCTTCTGCAAATACCTCCTCTCAATACAAAATTTGCGGATACCGTCTTGATTATGCATGGCTGGAGGCTTGGGGCAAGGCACAAGGTCTTTACACGTCAAAGGACCTTGATACTACAACAGGAGGAGCCAATGCTCTCCTTTGCGCAGCGACGGTTCTAACAAACGCTATCGTCGGATGTGGCATACAGGCTCATAAAGTTGGAATTCTACCCATCGGACCTGAAGATGCAGAAGACCGCGATCTTTGCGTATACGTCGCAACCAACAGTGATCCAGAAGATGAAACGCTCCCAGACGAAGATACGATGATTAAGATGAAAACGCTTCTCGAGCGGAAGATGGACGAGGAGCCTCAATGGTATGAAAGCACTACCGCCATCAGGTATGGAAAATAGACGACGGTGTAGCAAAGGTTCGTCCCTAGATTATTGACTTTTCAAAAACGCTCAAAATCGTAACGCCCTTGTCTACCAGGCCGATCTAAGGAGATCTCAGGGACGGCAACTAACCCGCGTCATCCTTGGTTCTTTCACGTAGTATCTACATCTACAGCACTGATTCACCTCGCGACAGAATACATTTTGCATCAGAAACGTTATTTCAGATATCTAAGAGAAGAGACGTACTTTTAGCATTGGCAGTGATGCTAGAAGTCTAGAGACGAAATGGAGTCTCTCCCACGACAGCTTTAGTAATCTCGGTATAAAGAACCTATTAATATTTTTCGTCGCAAAAACGTTTCCGAAGCGTATTGCGTATATTGCGAGGCATGCCACATGCTCGTAACACCCACGCCATATCAGTGTCATTTTCTTCGATTACTAGTTGTGAGGCTTGAGAACTGAAAAAATGTAAGAATTAGTGAGCCTGGCTTTCGTAGTCGACGTCAAAGAAAGAATGGATTACCAATTAGGTTTGAAGGGGTCAATAGCCTAGCCGCGTCGCCGAGCTTGTTGTAAAGCCAGCAAAGAAAGCAGTATTCTCGCCAGCTCGAACATCACTCGCTGACAGAGCGGTTGCGCGGAGAATGACCAGCTCATTCCCACGGGGGTTCTCCGGAGATTGGCAGCCATCAGCTCCGTATTGAGTCAGAAATTTTGTCGGAGGACTCAGAAAGCCAGCAGCTCGGAATGTCCCAAAACTGCACGTATCTTCGAATTCTTTCTTCAACTGCGACGTGTCTTACGAGAAGTTCGCAAGATTTGGAAGCCTTGCTGCAGTTCTGTAAGACTTAGCTTACCACAAGAAATTTGTGAGTGTCTATACATACATACATGTATTACACTGACCTCTGATTATTCATCTCCGGCCTATTTTCGCGATGCACCTGTAAAAAACGTCAAGGTTCAAGACAGGAAGCAGATCGATTCAAAGTTGGAAACACAAGCTTTAAAACAAAATCAAATCAAATCAAATAGCCAATAATAGGATTAGTAAGCGCCGCCGGAAGGTTTCGGGGGAGGCCCGCCCTCCTCGATAATGTTTTAGGCATCAGGATAGCGCCGAGTTCGGGATGTCAGCCTTTGGGCGTGTCGGACATATGGCAGGCCTCAGCCTGCCTGCCTGACTCAGAAAACTTTCGACACGTCGCACGACGACGACGACGCGTAAGCTCGCCGCAGAAGCACGCGGTGTGTCGCTGAGTCATTCCTTGGGCGCGAGCTTTGAAGGCGCTGCGATCGCCGCTGCGCTGCAGGAGTTGGCTCTGGCGCATTTGAAATGAAATGCGTTTGACTTGGCTAAGGCTGGGAAGAGCGGACTGTGGACCCGGGGAACGGGGGGAGCGGACACCGGCGGTACGAGAGTACGTGTGACGTGTATAACCAGGCTCGGGAAAGAAGGGGATGTGCGGAGACGTGGTACGCCGAGCGCGGAGTAGAGAAAAGCCCAAGCGCGCTGGTGACTCGCGACTGCGCAGCACCTATAACCTATAAGTGGTGCACGATGGCAGTGCGGCTCGAGAAGGGGAGGGGGGGGGGGAGCGTCCGGGAAACGAAGGTGTCTAAGTCTGTACCTCGGTTGCGTGGAATTTTTGGAGAAGGCAAGCGTGTTGTCGAGCCACGTCTGTAAGGTCGTGCGACGCGGGAGCACAGCACAGCGGGGGCGGACGGAGGCGAGTCGCCCGCGGAGGCAAAACTCGTCCGCTAGGGCACGTTGGGGGGCGTGCTTGCTCAGAAGAGAGAGAGAGAGAGAGAGGGAATGCCGGCACAGTCCCGCGTACGAAAGAAATTTGCGGGCCCGGCGGACAACGGCATAGTTCCATTCCTACCGCTCCGCGGTGAAGAGCGGGAAAACAGCAGCGCAAGGAAGGAACCCGCACGGAACGCACCTGGCAATGCCGTCAGTTCTGAAGCACGGGCGAGCGTGCCGATTAGAGGCAAGATGAATCCTTGCAGAAATTTCAGATCAGAAGAAAGAGGCGAGTGTGTTGTCTTGTGCTGGGGGGCCCGCCTGAACGATTTGTCGCCAGCAAAGAGGGGACCGCGAGAACAAGATGAAACGCCGAGCAGTGAAAGTGCGAGATGGTTAACGTCGCATATGAGCGCCTGAGAAGAGGCGAATTTGCAGAGAAAAGCATTTATGGTCTATCAGGACCATAGAAACCAACCCGGGCTTTTCGTCCGAGCGGCAGCATCATGCGGGAATGAAACATTTTTCGCGCTTCCAAGTCGTTTTTTCCGTTTGCTGAAGTGATTGTCCTCTACAGAGAGATCAAAACTCTCGCGCAGATCAATTCTCCTGTCTTAAGGGAGGCGTAAAATTCGAGCACGAGGAATAGTGGACACTCGTGGAAGCGGATCATACCGTAATTCATAGGAAAATGTTTCGACGTTGTCCGACGGTCCGAGGAAAACATGAAGCTCTGGCGAGTCGAATCGGCTCGGACTCGCAAGTCTGTGCCTGTAAAATGGATGTACGTAGCTTTCTTCTTTCTTCGGCTTTCCCCCCTTTGTCTGTTTTGCACTTTAGCTCGGGGCCAGAATTGCAGGCAGGTCCTAAACTCGAGACAATATAATTGCTTACAGACTCGCAAACCGGGCTTGTCTAATACGACGCACGGCAGCCTGATACCATAATACACGGCCACAACGACGGGGGCGATCGCAGAGAATTTAGAGTACAGATCTGAACAGATCCACAAGCGGTTCTTCTAGACCAAACGCACGGAAACTGCCTAGAACCCCTGATCGGTGCGGAGGCCGCGGACCGCGATCGACGTACGTCGGGAGGCGCGGATCAATTATTACGCGGAGCCGTCGGGCGGGCCCCGGCCTAAGCTGTGTGCGCTGAAACACGTTGCGTATGCGTACTGTAACTGGCCGCGGCCAATCGGAACGCACCCGTGCTCTGGTTTTCCGTGTCGCTTCTTCTCAACAAGCTCACAACACAACACTGCCATAAATTTCGAGGGCTTTCGGCAGGCAGTGTGACTGCAGCAGGCTTTAGGATCGTAAGCCTCAGACAGAGTACAAAGCACACCGCCGAGTGCGGCGGAACAAAACTGGACCGTGCTGGGTCTCCTGCATGTCACTGCTAGGATATTCAGGCGACAGACAGACAGGAGGACAGATGGAGACGAGACCAGATGTTAGACATGCGAGTATGCGAGTCAAAGGAACAACAACACATGGCAAATTCATTTCGCATTCAATACAGCCGTTCATAATCCACGTTTTCCGTTCCCGCTTCAGCCAAGTACGCACCTCGTGTGGAAACGCATAGCGTCGCCTCCACGCACTCAATTTGTGGGGGGAGGCTGCAGTGCGGACATGAACGCAACCGAAACCATGTTACTGTAATCGTAATCGTACAACACGCTGGAACTGTCGTTCAGCGAAGCAAAAATAGAGTAAGAGACAAATCCGAAGGCGAGCCAAAACGACGCCTTGGTACGTACATTCATTAATCATACAACAAAGAGCGGGAATCCTCCTATCCCCTCTTCCCTCCCCCCTCCCTGCGTATCCCCCTTCGGCCAAGCCGAATCACGCAGGCTCACGCGCCGACGGCGCCTACGACCGCAGGTCCCCGCTCTGGGTCGGTGGCGTCCACGTCCGCGTCCGCGTCGGATACGCTCAGCTTCGCGAGCGCCTCCTCCACCGCCGCCGTCGCGCCCTCGGAACAGCGCTTCTCGCCCTCCGCATCCTTCTCATTCTCGGATTCGGGCTCACTCTCGGACTCGGACTCTGACACAGAGTCATCCGGGTCCTCGTCTGCATCGTCCTCAAAATCAAGCTAAAGACAAAACAGGGGCATTCCAGAGTCAGCAGCACTCCCAAACACCGGGATCCAGTACAGAACACCCGCAAAAAAAAGAAAAGAAAAAGAAAGAAAAAGCGCACCGGGTCGTACACGACGCGGATCACGAGGCTGCAGCTCGGGCACGCCGCGACGTCCTCGCACGCCGCGAGCTGCGCGCGCGAGATCTCGAAGCGGTCGCCGCACGGGCACGGGTAGTGGAACACGCCCCGCGCGGCGTCCCACGCCATGTCCTCGATCTCGACCTCGTCGTAGTACGCGCCCATTTTGTCCCGTCCCTTATTTTTTTTTTGGTCCTGTCCCCGCGGAGTGGGTTACGTATGTGTGTATGTATTTGCTTGTGATGAATCGGGCAGGGCCGAGCAGTAGACGGTCCTAGAGCGAAGAGGCGGGGTTCTGAGACGGAGCCCGAGAATAAAGATGGAGAGACATACAAGCAAAGGATGCGTTTCGATTGCGAGGAGCTCAGGAGCAGAACTTTTAGGTGAGTCATCATTGGCTTATGTAAGCAAATGTGGCAACTATCGCTGGTTCAAACATCATATAGCTGCGATAGAAGAACCAGACCCTCGTTATTGTCTTTTATTTGGCAGATGCAGCTCAGACGATACTCGTTTCTTGTTATATTTTCGCAAGGAATACAATTGACTGGTAAGCATATCTCCCCCTCGTACACTAGAAATACATCTCTCTCAGGATTCTCCTTTCTTTGCTGGGCCCTCCCGCGTTCCTTATGCATTCGCGTCCTTAGAGCTGCGCGAGGATGACGTCCGCCTTCGTGACGCTGACGTCCGGCGGGCTCTGCTCGACCGCGACGTGCGTCACCTTGCCGTCCTCCGCGACGAGCACGTATCTCTGCGGAACCCAGGCATAAGTACCGCAAGGGTGTCGTCGATTCTAGCCATCGAGAGACAACGCATTAGAATAAAGTAAAATCACGCACCTTCGAGCGCGGCCCGCCGAGCAGCCCGCTCGCGTCGAACAACATGCCGACGCCCGCGGTGAACTCGCCCTTGTCGTCCGCGACGAAGCGCACCGCTGCCGCACGTTCAGTATTCCCACACATCAGTCAGTCAGTCAATCAGTCAGTCAGTCAATCAGTCAGTCAGTCAATCAGTCAGTCAGTCAGCATCCGCAGCCGCCAGCCCGGTTCGAACCACTCACACGTCGGCTTCCCGCCCGTGAGCTTTTCCTTCCACGCCCTGAAACGCATACACGCGTGGTGAGCACACCCAACGCGAAAACAATAAATCGCAGCTGCACACACTCACTGCGTCACGAACGCGTCGTTCACCGCGACGACGTAGATCGCCTGCACGCCCCGCGCGGCGAATGCGTCCGCTTTCTCTATATACCCGGGCACCTGGCTGCTGCACGGCGGCGTGAACGCGCCGGGCACGCCCACCTGCCGTGCGCCCGTCCGCGAGATCAGCACACAGTCCCGCCCCGCTCTCGCACGCGCACGAAACGGGGGCGCTCACGATGACGACCCGTCCGCCCTCCTTCCCGAGGGCGAAGCCCTTCTCGGGGTCGAGCTCCTTCACGGTCGGCGCGGCGGGCAGCGCGCCGCCGACGCCGACGGGTGCCGCGCCGAGGAACGAGCCCGCGGCGGCGTGCGCGGCGGTTGCGGTGCTCGCGAGGATCGAGGCCATCGTTCCGCGGTGACTTTGTTCGGTGTTTTCTGCTTTGTTGAGAGGAAGAGGGCGTGGGGTCTTGGTGGACTTGGATGAGGGGTGGATCTGAGAGGATGAGAGAGGAGAAGGCGACGGGGTTAAAGTAGCGGGAACGCCTGCGGAGACGTCAGCGATTGCCGGAGCGACGTCATCTCTCTAGCCACCTTCCCCTATCCCGTCTCACTGCACACACGCACAGGAAGAAAGTCTCCAAACCCATTTCCGCGTCTATTTTATAACTACACATCTATACAAGGGCAAAGCAATCTCTACAGGGCAAAGCGAAAGAAAAAAAAAACGCAGCCTCAAACAAAAAGAAAAAAGAAAATCCGGAATCCATCAGGCCAATCAGATAGATAGATAGAGGTTGGGTAGGTACGAGTCTCCAGCCGCGTCTTCACAACTGTAATTATAAAGAGAGAGAGGAGAGGAGAGTTATTATCTACGCCGAGTCGCAAAAGCACAAAACAAAGGCGTTGTTGGGAGCGCGCGAGGGGCCTGCCCCTGCGGGCGCGAACAAAGTAAGAACAGACTCAGACTGGGCGGGGACTCGGGAAGAATACTAATAATGGTGGAGGGGCTAGGTAGTATACTATCGTATAGCAGATGGGAGGGCAGACGAAAGCGGGTGAGTAAGTAGACAGAGGCGAGACGAGGCAGTAAGAAAGGAAGAAAGAAAGAGACGAATTTTTAGTACGCGAGGGTAAGACGATGTTAGGAAAAGAAAAGAAAAGGAAAGGAAAGGAAAAGCGGAACCATGGTGAGAAAAATGAGAAAACAAGGGGGGCGCAGGGTGCCCGCATTATGCGTGTTACGCTTTACTTTTTAGCACACTGTAGTGTTGTATCGTATATCGTATGTACTTTTGCTCGCGCACCCGGCGCACCCAGACAATAGGTGCAGTGGCAGCGGCGCAGACCGAGCTGTATAGAAACAGAGCAGATCGAAGCAAGAGAGAGAGAGAGAGAGAGAGAGAGAGAGAGAGAGAGAGAGGAAACCAAAGAGACAGCGAGGACACAACCCGCGATATCACGACATCACCGTGTCCACCGCCCACTGCGCCTGCGGGTACGCCAGCTGGCCCTGCGTCTGGCCATGGGGCTGCTGCGGCTGCGGCACCTGGATCGGCTGGCTCGCCTGCGCCTGCGCCTGGTACGGCGACCCCGAGCGCGGGCTCCCCCACGGGCTCGCATACGCGCTCGCCGGCTGGCTCTGCGTCGCAAACTGCGCCTGGCCCTGCGCGAAGCGCCCCGCGTGGCACGCCGGGGCCGGGGCCGGCGTCGGCGGCGCGCTCATCGTGCCCGCGCCCGCGCCCCCGTGCCCGTGCCCGTGCGCGCCCGCCGCGGGCACGTCCGTGTCGAGGCTGATCGCCGGCGGGCTCGGCTGGCTGCGCGTCGCGTCGTGGTTCCCGCTCGCGAGCAGCGCGAGGCCGACCGCGCCGTGGTCGCCCGAGTGCTGGTAGTGGTACCTTAGTCCGTTCATGTTCTTGTAGCGGCGCTGGCACGGCGGGACCTGGCAGCAGAACGGGCGGAGGCGGCGCTCCGCCTCGCGCTCCGTGAGGCCCTCGACGGACGACAGCTCCGGCGGCGGGTTGAAGTTGCACTGCCCATGCGTCACGTGGTACTTCAGCCCGTTCGCCTGCTTGTACGACTTCATGCACCCCGCCTTCGGGCACTTGAACGGCTTCGAGAGCAGCAGCGACGACGCGGGCCGCGAGAGCGTCGTCGACGGCGTGCCGAGCGTGGAGGACGACCCGGGCTTGCGCGCACTAGTGGACGAGGAGGCCGTCGGCGCGGCGTTGGAGGAGGGCGACGACGCGCGCGACTGCGCGGGTGTCGTCATCGGCGTGTTCACCTCCGTGCCCGGGCGAGCACCCGCAGCGTTCGGCGCGGGCGTCGACGTCCGGCTGCCACCGAACAGAAGACTCGGGTGGATCGCGCCCTCAGCATTCATGATGCCGTCCGCACTGCCCGTTCTCGCCGAGGCGCCGGCATTGACTGCGCCCATGTGCTGACTCGAGCCGAGGCCGAGCGTCCCAGGGAACGCGCGCGAGTAGTCCGAGTACCCCGAGTACCCGTTCAGCGCGCTCGCGACAAGCGCGGCGTTGCTCTGCGCCTGGCTCTGCTGCGCGGCCGTTGCGCGCAGCGCATAGCCCGACGACAGGTGGTGCAGGCTGCGGCGGGCGCCCGCGTACGGGTGCGCGAACATGCCGAGCGGCGAGGTGGTCGCGCACGAGGACTTGGGCGGGAGGTGCACGCTGTCGAATGCCGAGGGGCCGGACGGCACCGTCGGCGTAGGCGTCACAAGGCTGCCGTCTACAGACGTCTGTGCGCCCCAGGGGAACGCACTCTGCTGCGTGCCGTTCACGAAGCCGTTGGAGTGCACGGGGGACACCGGTGTCGCGAGCAGCGGAGTGTCCGGGGGTGAGGACATGACAGAGCTGATCGAGCCGTTCGATGTGAAACGGTAGGGGCCGCCAACGGGGAGCGAGACGCCGCCCGCCTCGGGAGAGGAGTGCGAGGACGAGGAGGACGGGGGGCTGTCCGCCTCGAGGTCGAGCTCCATATCATCCGGATCAAAAGCGGCGACGCCGCCGGCCATGGAGAGCGAGAGGCTGCTTTGCCGGTTATGTGTGGGCGGCGGCGAGGATCCGGAAGCGGCCGGCATGCCCTGGCCGAGCGCGCCGGCAAGGGAGGAGTCCGAGCTGCGGGCCGGCATGCCCGCGGTTGTACCGGGGGGCAGGCTGCCGTTGGCGTAGGTGGAGGACGATGGGTCGACGACGAAGACGTGGTGTGTCTCAAAGTGCTCGATGAGCTCGTGCAGATCAGGGAGCGGAAGCCCACAGCACGCGAAGTTCCGGCACTAAAGCGCGATTACGTCAGCATCTGGAAATCTGAAAGGCTAAACAGAATAGGCTGGGGCTCGGCGACACGAAAAAGGAGCGGGAAGCTCAAAGTTCAGATCTCTTTCTCTTTTCTCTCTCCCGCGCGCGCGATGCGGTCGCGGGCGGCGAGGGCGAGAAGTGATGAGGGTGGGCGTGAAGGGGCAATGTGGTACTCCGAAGCATGAAGCTGGGACACGCGCGCGCGCGATGGGGGGAGCAATCACGAGAATGCGAAGCCCCGAGAGGGAGCGGATGATTTGGAATAGGCACGATCATCGAAGACGAGAAGGCAGCGGGCGCGGGATGGGGAGCCAGAAACAGAACGAGGACAGGAGCCAGAGCTTACCTGCTCTATTTCGCGCTCGGACATGTGGGGGTTGACGAGTGCGCTGTGATCCGACTCGATCGAAGAGGAGATGCGACACTTGAAGTCGTTTGGGCTGCAAGACATCATCCATCCGTACACGATCAGTCCCGACGCCTTGAACACAGAAAAACGGAGCGGACGAGGGGGGTGTGGGGACTCACTCGAGGGGGTTGAGGAGCTGGCCTGCGGGGGAGCGGCCGGGGAAGAGCTTGCTGCCGAAGCTGAGAGAGGTGCCCGCGACGGTGCCGAAGGAGCCGGAGACGAAGATGGGGCCGGGGTGGATGGCGTAGCCGCTGGTGCTCTCACCGCTGCGGGGGGAGGTGCCGGGTGCGCCCCAGCCCTGGCTCTGGCCTTGACCTTGGGAGCGGGATGGGGGGGCGATGGAGATGGGCTGCGAGGCCGGCATGGGGGGGTACGGCTGAATGTCTGAGTAACTGAGTGGGACTCGGTTGGGACGACTTTGTCAGCGGGAGGGAAGGGGGACGGGAGGGGAGGGGGGGACAAGTCGGGAGAGAGGAGGGAGGCGGCTGGTTATAAAGCGAGCGACTGGAGGAGAGACGACTTGTGGGAGGGTGGGCGGCAGCGCGGTGTGAGCGGCTAAGCGTGCTGTTTGCCCGATGTTTATACAGCACGGCCATCAGCGCCACCCCTGCTCCCATAAACAGCCCTCTTTCAAACACACCCAAACGAAGGGGCCGGACCCTGGCGCCTCGTGCTCCCTGGCCTGGCCCAGGAGCTCGGCGCACGCCCACGAGAGCAGACGCTTCCCGACTTCCCCCGTTCCTTCCCCGATTCGGCCACCCACACGTCACTGTGCGTCCCCTCGCCGTGACGCCTCCTGTCATCTCTGTCACCCGCCTTTGCCGCGGCCCTCGCTGCTAGCGTGCGGTGCGGCCTCGCGCCCCCCTGTCCTCGACAGCTCGCCGACCCCCCGCCTTCGCCGTCTCCGCGCGTGGCGTCGGCATCGACGTCGGCGACGCTGGCGTCAGCGGCGTTATCTACATCCACATTCGCTCCCCTCGCTCGCACGCCGTTGCCGTTGCCGTTGCCGTGCCCGCCTCGCGCCTCGCACTAGCACCGAGCCCGGCTACGTAAATTCCGCCGCGCGGGCTCCTCGCCCCCGCCCGCTCAGGCAAGCCCGGCGCCCCCACGCCAGCCTGCCGAGATCGCTCGCCCAACTCGCCCTGCCCAACACCTCTTTCTCTCTCTCCTTCCTCTCTCTGCTTTTCTCACTTTCTCAGGCGCCGCCCCCCGCCTGCCTGCCCCCTCGCCCAGCTCGGCCGCAGCCTAGCCTCTCTCGTCCGCACCCGCTCTTCGTCCCCGCGCTTCGCATCCCCGCGCGGCGATCGCGTTACAGCATCCCCCATCCCCACCTTCGTGGCGCACCTCCCCTGCGCGGCCAATCCCCGTCCGGGCAGCAGCCCTGCCTCCTCCGTTCTCCGCCCCCCAGCGCGCGCCGCGTGCCCCCCGCGTATGGCGCCCCGCCTGCCCAAAGCGCGCACGGGAGGGGCCCTGCTGCGCTTCGCCGTAATATTACTGTGCGAGCGAGCGTTCATCTCGAGGGGGGCCTGCCTGCACGGCTCCGCGGACTCCTGCACACACACACCTGCACACGCGATATGCAATTCGACTCTTCGCAAATTCATACATATGGATGTGGGACGTAGATCCCAGATCGCGCCAGGCAGGCTTCTGTCTGGCTGCGCCTGCGTGAGTGGTTGTTTCTGATAATTTGTATTTTGGACGACGTGAGTCGAGTCGAGTCGGGTCGAGTCGACGGGCGCTGCGCGCATACGTGTCTACATGTCTAATATGAAATCTGGCCCGGCTGCGGGGCGCTCCGCGCCCCCGAGTCCCCGAGCCCCCGGTGTGGGCGTCGATGACGCGTCTGTCTGTCTGCTGCTGCTGCTGCTGCTGCGCGCGGCGCAGATCGAACATGCGGTGCGCGGCGCATATGCGCTCCGAGAAGCTTAACCTTCTGACTCTTGACTCTGACTCGAGGACTCGAGGACGGACTGGATGCACCCGCGCCCCGACGCTTCTGAATCCCTTGCCTGCCTGCGCCATCGTCATCGCAGGCTTCCCTTCCTCTGACACGGTCTGACCACTTCTGCTGTCCACGGCACGGCCCCTGGACGCAGTCGGAAGGCGCAGGCTGTGCCTGCATCTATCCGAGCCTGAGCCTGAGTTGTCCGTCCCGGGCCCGAGCCCGACAGCGCCCGCTGCTGTGGACGTACATGTACCGCCGCTTCTGCCTCTGCGTCATCGCTGGCGCTCCGCCTGCTTCCTCTGACACTGTCTAACACTTGTATGTATGCGGAAGCAGCGGGGCGCGCAGTCGGGCGGCACCGACGCGCGTGCGTGCGTGCGTGCCTGGGCGCGACAGGGGTGACCTGTCCGAGCCGTCCGCCCGCGCAGCTCCGCGGGCCCAACAGCATGCATGTTGCGGGTGGCGCGCGCCGAGCCGCCTCCGGGTGGCGCGCCGGCCAAGACAAGGCAAAACAAGACAAGACAAGACACACATCCGCAGACGCAGACGCAGTGCGCTCCCGGGAACTCTGAAGCCTAACTCTATAGTATACGTACGTACGTATAGTACGCTACGCTACGCAATGCACCGCTTGCTGCCGCGCTTCCAAGCCGCGAAGGCCCGAAGCCCCCCCGCGCCTCGTCATCGCGTGTGCGCGTGTGGCGCGTATATGGGCAGACTCGCCGGGCGCTACTGGTGCTGGTGCTGGGCTCGAGAACCGAGAACGAGGACCGAGAACCGTACATAAGGAATCGGTTTCGGACAGCCTCGAAGGCGCGCGGTGTGCCTATGCTTAAAGCGGGATAGACGTCGTGTGTATCTATTGCATCTATTGTACTGTCCTGTACTGTATGTATGTATGCATCTATCTATCTATGTGCGTGCGTGTGAGTAGAGCGCAAGCGCCCGGCGTGGTGTTCCTGCCTGCTTCCGCTGCCCAGACTGAATGTGCGTCGGACTGTACGCTTTGCTCCGTGCGCGCCGGCCCTTCCGCGCACGTATCTGGGTTTGGGTTCTGGCTCCGCTTCGTCGTTCTCGTGTGTACGCGTGTGTGCGTCGACGTCGACGTCGACGCGCGTCGGTGCCTCGACGCGTCCGCTTCCCTTGCCTCTGAACTCAAACCTTCGCCGCCCGTCTGCGTCTGCGTCTTCGCGCTCCCAAGCCCCTCTTCCATCGCCCATCGCCTCCTGGGCAGGGCGGCCTGCAGATCACGCAGACGCGCGCATCCGCGATCAGCAAAACAGTCCGTCCCGAGATCACACATCACGCATCACGAATCACACATCACGTCCTGTCCTGTTCGTGATCGACACACGACAGGGGGGGGGGGGGGGGGGGGGGGCGCAGACGCGATGCGGGAACGTGATGCTTACCGTACGCCCCCGACGCGTCGGGCCCGCACGGCCGGGCGATCGCTGTGCGCCGTGCCCCGCCCCAGCCACGGCCCCAGCTCCAGACTCGCTTCCGGGCGATCATCCTCGGTCGATCGTTCGGACGCCACCACCACCACCACCACCACCACCTGCGCCGTCGAGCCGCCTTCGCATCACGCCCCGAGGCGCGCTGCGTGCCTTGCCGCTGCTTCTGCCTCTGCGCCTATAGCTACGTACCAGGTGCGCGGCGAAGCGCCCGCGACGCCGGGCGCCTGCGCCTTGTTGTGCACGTATGTACATGTACATATACATACATATTCCTGGACAGACAGACTCCGTGGCCCGTATGGTATGGAACCCCGCATATGCATACGTTGCGGACGTGTTGCGTCTCCGAAGCGTGTCTTGTAATCGCACATCTCTTGTTTGTGATTGCACGCCTTCGGGGTGTTCTGACGCGGAAACGCGTTCTGCTTCGCGCGTTCTGCTGCTTCTGGGTCCTTACCTTTGCCCCTTGCTTGTCGCTGGGCGCCTACGGGTTGCGCGTGCATATACGGTTTTGCGCGCCTGTGGGAACGGGCGTCTAGTAGCAGTAACGGTAACGGCGCGGGCGCCTATTTACGAATTGCGGAACGCGAGAAGCGGGGTGTGGCTCGCTCGCTCGTGTGCGCTTCGGCTTCCGTGCCCCCCTCTCCCGCTCTGCGCGCACGACGGGGAAGCTGGGAGGCGAGACGGGGAACGGGCGACGAGCCTGCGGCTCGGGCGGCGCTCTTCCCTTCCCCTCCTTCCCTTCCCTGCCCTCCCCTTACCCCTTGCTTCCGCGTCTCCGTGCACGCCCTTCGCGGGGCTGCGGCAGGCGCCTGGGCCTGGCGCCTGTCAGCGCGGTTCGCGGGCGCCTGCGCCGCTGCGCCGAGTACGCCGGCGCCTGCGCCCACCCACCCATATCCGTATCCATCAATCCATCCATGGCTGCACGCCGCGTGGTGCTCCGCTGCCCCCCGCCGTGTCTCGCGATGTTCCCAGGTTGGCAGGCGGCGGCTTCTTCCGGCCTTCTGGCTCTGGCTCTGGGCTTGGGTTTTGGACATAGCTAGCGCGAAAAGCGCGGGGCTGTGCCGTGCATGCGATACAGCTGTGCATGTGGTGCACATGCATACGTACCTTTTCTTGACACTTGATCTGCGCAGACAAGTTCTCCGGGACAAGGCTGGCTTGGTTCCTCAGGCCCCGCCGTATACTCTCTTTCCTTCGGATCTTGGAAATCAGCGCGAAGGGGGGGTGATACGGCTATGCACATAGCATGCATGCATGCGTGCTTGATACATACTTGGCGTTTGGCAATTGATATGCCCCAGCTCGCCTCCTGCGCCGGCGGGCGCGTACGTTGCGCTCCGCGCTTCGCGTCGGTGTTGCGCGGAGGCGCCCGTCCGTCGTCCCAGAGCGCTCGCTTCGCGGCCGCCACGATCCTTCCTGATCCCCACCCCCACCCCCATTTTTTTTTCTCTTTTATGATGCGGGGCGACGGCGCTGCGGGACTGGACGGTGTCTTCTGTGCGGCCTTCCCGGGCTGCTGTGCTTCGATGCTCTGCGTCTGCGCTCCGGCGCGCGCTGGGAAGGCGGGCTGGCTGGCTGGCTGGCTGGCTTAGGATTGCGCCGTGCGCAACGTATGTTATGTATGTGCACGGCATATTGTTTTGGTTGTGCCATTCGCGTTCTGGGACGTGCTGCCTGACGGCGTCGTGCGCCGCGCGCGGATGTTCGCTCTCTCTCTGTTAGCTTCCGCCCTCGATGTAATGTATGGATGTCTGCACATTGGTTGGGCGGAATGATGCGGCTCGACCGGCTCGACTGACATGATCTCTCTAGTTTCTCGCTGCGCGAAAAGAGCTATATATTTTCTTCTTCAGCGTATACAGTAATGAGCATAGATTACAAGCAATCAGCCCATCGTCTCAATTCTGTGGAAGTCGAGTTGTTGGGTATGTGGCAGAAAGTTCTCCGTTGCCTTGTCCTCAACGTCGATTTGGCGTGGTTCGTTTTTAGGAATGAAGCTGTGTAAATGTTCTGCGGAAGTGTGTTGAAAAACGAAAAATCGTGCCAGCGCGACTACTAGCTCACGGAGGTGTTAGTCCTGTGGAAGTGGCTCATCGGACTTTCAAATCGACGCGCTTGCTGATCATTCAACCCATGTTAGGCCACATTTTCGAAGTCTGCCGGATTGCCGAGCCCCGATATCCCCATCGGATGTTGATCAGATACTCATTTGTGAGTTTTCAACGAATATTACAACCAATAAGCTGCCTCAATTCTAGAGCTGTTGGTACTATTGGTATATTTAATTCATTTACATCGACAGAGGTAAGGGTGAGGTTAGGGTCTAATCGTGCCGAGCTTGTCACCAGCGAACTCGATTTTTTTTTTCCACAGAAGTGAGATGGGCTAGCGGTAATCTTGCATAGGGGGAACATATACCCATGGTGGGATCGAATATAGGATCCCGCAGTCACCCCTCGTATGCAAGGCGGGTTATCGCAAGAATGTGCACATGTAGGTGTCTGAAACCGCCGCGAATCATGCGCTGGAGCGCTCGCCTCGCCTCGCCGCCCGCGATCGCGTCGTGCGTCGGTTCGTCACATGCACCACCCAGGGCGGGAGCCAGCAGCCCGTAAATATCAACCCGGAACGCGCGCACTCACGCATGCATGCATGCCAACGGATTGATAGTCGTACCGTCCCGGTGCGCGATATGCAGCCTTGTTAGCCCTTAGGACGCCGGGCGCGAGGCTGATAGTCACGATCAGCCGTGGAGGGGCAGCCGGAGATCCATGGCGCGCGATGCATTCCGCTTGCTTGCTCTAGGCTAGGTTATCCCCTTCCGGACGCGGACGCCCCGCCGGCGGCGTCCATTTCTCGTGCGACGGCGACCCTCGCGCGGCTCGCGGCGAACTGCGAGCAAGTGCTGCTGTCCGCGGGGCCGCACGACGGCTGGGGTGCGCGTCGGGTCGCGGGGAGCGTAAGTGTATGTACATACATATATATATCGATAAATGATAAATGATGGATATATAATGCCTGAGTCCTGCAGCCGATGAGCATCCTGCGCCGATTCGCTTCGTGCCCGTGCGCGATCGCAGCTGCAGCAGATCTGGGCCGCGACCGAATCGTACTGTTTTTTATTCAAGAAGAACGTGTACGTGTTACATACACCGGACTGGAATCCGCGCTGATTCCAGCTGACGGTCCTGCAGACTCCTTTATGTAAGCGCTCACGTCGACACGACCCTCCGGACTCCTCACGTGCACCGTCTGCTCTCCATGCACGCGTCAGACACCAGCATGTCCGATGTCGTCGCCAGCACGCCCCCGCCCTGCCAAAAGGCCGCCCGCGCCGGCTGCGCCGCGATGCTGCGATAAGATCGCCCAGCGAGATCCAGCTACATACATGTACGTAGCTGCTTAGCATTCCCGCGCGGCTGATTAGCTATAGAGCTTGAGCCGCCGCGCCTGCAGGCCGGGGACAATCAGGGGCGCGCACGCGCCGCTGTACGTGATCGGTTGACGCACGCGAGCCTGGGCGTCTGGGGCGCTCGGGCCGCCTCTGCACGCGTCGCGCCGGGCGATCCTTTTGGCGCGTCGCAAGCGGCGTTGGCAGGCCGTCGTGTTAGACGAGGATCGTCTGCGGGTCCGGCCCACCGCCTCCGCCACCACCACCGCCCGCCATCTCAATTTGTCTGCCAATCAGTGGCATCAGATTGTACGGCAGCCCGACGCCGCCGCCGCCACTGGCCAGTCGCCAGTTCCTGTCAGCCAGTCTGATCTCCGTCCACTTAGTAGACGGGACTCCGGTCGATTCGACGTGCATCGCCATTCAGTCTCGGTGTCTTACCTAGCGACTCGAGAGCATAACAACTCGGTCTTGTACGAAATGATTACTCGTAAGCAATTTAGTTTAGTTTTTGCGGCTGGACTTCAGTGAAGACGAACGCCTCCGCGTACGGTAGGAGGTCACATAGGTCTCTTCAGTTACAGATCCTTTTGTACGCGCTTTCCCCGTTCGAAATCTACTGTACTTTCGCATGGGCGATGATCTACATCGGGCCTTCTTATTTCGAAAAGATTCGCGCTGTCTACGAGCGATCGAAGGTTATCAAGATTTAGACTCGCGCCGTACTCGCGCTCCCCTCATATCTGCGGCTTCTGCAGCTAATGACGTGTCTTCCTGATCCGATATCAATTTAAACAAAACGCGTGATTGCAAGCTACATTAGTATTCCCCCAGAACGTTGATTTGGGAATGCACCCGGGAGCGCAGCGTCCCGCCACACGTCCCGAACGGGGAAGAGAACGGTGATTCAGAGGACGCAAACGAGAGATTGACGTGGACTTGAATCTGCCCGCCCCGGATGGGATTTGTTCTCTTCCCTGGGCGCTTCTCGCGGCGGAAGTATCTCGCTATTAATTGAAAGGAAAAGGTTCCTTGACGAAGAAGCGCGGACTTCCGCGCAAACCCTCGCTTTGAGCGGATTTACTAGATTTTGATTAAACCCTTCACTGCGAGCTCGCTCGTTACAGTTAAACTACCAACATGCTCGTGCTTTCGCGTCCTCGGATGGCGCGGGCTGCACCAGAATGCTGATTCTTCTCGACTCGTACAGAATTTACCGGAGTATGCCACTCTAATAGACGGAGTAGCCTGTGTTCCCTTTCGGACTCGTGTATTCGGGGAGAGGCGGGAAGAAGATCATCTGCCGCTCTGTAATGGGTACAGTAAAGCTCCAGACTCCGTGCCTAAGCTGACCGGCAACCAGCTTCTTGGCATAGGAAGACTCTGGCGGCTGCCACTAGCATGCGCCAGGACGGGCAGGTAATATTGACGCCGCTACGAAATATCTTCTTCCGTTACAGGCTTATACGCATGAGCTCAGACATGCATGGTACATGAGGCAGATCAACGAGACCAGAATGGCGGCACGTGCTAAACAGGAACTCGGTAAGAAAGGCGTGCATATACATCTTTCATCTTGGCATACTTGCAACGGTACTTACTAGTGCCCTATTAGTACTCGATACCGCCACTGACAGAGTATTTGAGTAACAGGGACGCGGAGACGCGGTGCTCGAGGCAAAGAAGCCGCTTTAGACCTCTCCGCTGGCGATAAGATTGATGAGCGAAGCCCGGATTCGTTATCGACTTTGGATTCAAGTTAGTGCGGTTTGTGGGATGGCGCTAGCGGACATCATGATGGCATACGGAGAGCACAAAACTCGCTGATCGCTGACGAAACGGCGACTCGCTCGTTGGACGCCACTATCGCGACTAAGCCGAAGACGTCCTGTGGCTGGCTTAACGTTCTGTAACTAAAATAGTAATGGCGATCTACTAGGTTCTTAAACTCGTCTAGAGAAGTACCGGAAGGCAATCCAGCTTGTTCAGTCTGCAGCTCGAGGACAAAACATGTGTGACTTAACTGACTTGTTATGATCGATGACCACTTTTCTTTGCATTCTGTGCTCATCGAGTCGCCGGCTTTGTTTCCAGAAAACATTTTCCGGAAAGGGCTTTCCGACACGTGGGATTTGGGTTTGTCATCTGTATCGGTCCATTGCGATGTCTGTGAATCGCGGAACGATACGATACTTTGTATTCTTCCGATGCCCACGAAAGCGCCGGCGCCAGCTCTCCGTCACTTAGATTGTTACATCGCACGATCGCAACTGATTGCTCCGACGTATTCAGAAATCACAACAACTTGGCTACAGCGGACGCCGGTGTCAATATTGCTGCGGAAGTGCTCTCAGAGGCGGACGGCCCGCAGCCCAATCAGAACTCGAGTTCGCAGACGGTTCAAACCAATCTCTGCGAGTTCAGCCAGGTCCGCAGACCGAAGCCCAAACTCGTGTTGAACTTCGTCCTTACGGATAGGGATGCGATAGTCCAAGATCACCGGCTTCGAGCTCGTCGCTGCAGCCGGTTTTATCATACAGTGAGTACGTACGCGTGCTTTACATGTACTGGCAAATTTGGCCCTACGCAAGCGCGTTCCTCCCCTCGAACGTTCAGACTAGGCTGGCCTCCGCTTCTAGGCTGGCACATTCACTTAGTGTCTCATCTAGTGCGGAGGTACAACAATCCCATCACCCATTGACTTTTCGATTCGAGGCCAACAATGCATCGGCATCATCATAACTTCTGGCTTCACCTACAATGGGCCACAGTGCAGGTAATGTGGGGCTAGCCTGGCGGCTAACACTGCTTTCCGAGGACGTGGCTGCTCAATCACTGCCGCGGGTGTACTCCATTCTAGAATGTGTTCTCCCGAGAATTTCCCGGGCTCTTTCTCTGATGCTACCTTTTAGACGAATGATTTATTCCTCAGTTCTGTTTTCATACACCTGTTGAAATGGGCGAAGAGCACAATCGCAGAATTCTTTCTTCGACGACCACAAGTTCATCAAGGATGTCCTTTAGTGCAACAATCAGCAATGAGCGCGCTGGAAGAAGATCCGGAAGATCCGCCATGAACCACGTCCATCGCTTCGCCATGATTGAGTTCGTCTACCCAACTGTCTTATATTCAGCCATAAGTACCTGACTGAAACTCGGGAGTTTGCACGATGCGAGTAGCAATGAAACCCTTATTCGACGTGCTCCAGCGTTACTGAATATGTATTCTTCAGTGCTCTATCGCCCTAGCTTTATCTCCGTACTGAATGTCAGACTCCTCGGAGCGTGTCATCTAGACTGATCCGGCTGTGGTATACTCGTTCGGAGTCTGTTCTCACACGAGCTTCCTTTCCTACGTTCATTAAGCACGATTAAGCATGCTCGTTTGGAGGCTTCACGTTTTGTTTGATAAGTGAATGGATCTAGAGTGCGTAAGGTATACTCTATGCTAATAGTCCTCGGACCATATTGTCTCTGTCAGCTGGCTTGTTCTTCACATTGTGACCCTGCTCCTGTTCCTTTAGTATGTTCTGGTCATTATCAATCGGTCTATTTTAACTTCAAGCTTCTCGCATTTAGTCTACGTGGTGCCTACCTCAAAACGAGCTGTCATACCAGAGTTCTGATGCTGTCAGTGCCTTCACTTACTTACTCGTTGCTTTCCGCTTTTATCGTGTTGGCCGTCTATTCTGTACCTCACGTATCTATCTTCTACCCGCTCATAGCCATTCTCATCCAGTGGCGCAAGAGGTAGTGTATCGTGTCCAACTCCTGGTGGAGGAAGAGTGGGGATTACTTGGCTTCTGGATATGCCGAATGAAGACGTGAGAGCATTAAAATATCCACAGCGCCGGTACCTCTCCTATATTGCTTCCCTCCAAAGCTATGATCCGTATCTGGACGTGTCGACCTGAATTTGAACGATTGTAGCTACTGGTCCATGATATCTACTGTCGTTCATTACACTTCTTCAACTCAAATCTCCCGCTGCTGCTCTTTTCCTGCAAGCTAGTACATTGCTGCGACTTCATCTCATCTTTCTCTAATTACATACCCTACTCTAGCCTACCCCAGCTTGTGTCAGACAAGTACTACGCGACGAACAGGTACAAAGATGAGCTCTCCGGGCGACGCCGGAGCACAAATTAGTCACGTGATTCTCGTCGTCACCCTGCGTGATTCCAAAGCTTTGTTCGTTGACTCGGGAATGTATATTTCAATCGATCATGTCTGTCCCGGTGCCGCTGTATACGACTTGTGAACGCTGACTAGTCTTCTTGGAGTGAAGCTGACCATTTTGTATCAGAAGCACTTGGACCCTACTCATCGAAAACGCCTGCTACCACGTACACCGGACGACTCCGTCTCGATTCTTGTTTATGATTCTTATCAGCATTTCTGGGCAGACATCGCATCATTGGCGATGCTCCGTGTAAGCGCCTTGAGGGGACGCGTACGCGTTTCACCTCCCTTACGTGTACGTACCGCATGGGTGTCGGAATTCTTCGGCATTTGCGTATAGGTGTGGTCTGTTCATAATTCCATTATACTGGCCGAACTGAAAGAGATCCTTCAGATTGCTTCTCAAAGACGATAGATCGACGCTCCGATATTCATGAAATGTGAAGTGCGCGAGGGTTTTTTGTTTTTCAAATTCTTGAGTCCGAGGTGATAACTCACATTAGACTTTTGTGCAGACGGACTTCTGCCATTGCGCCCATTTTCGTTGGATGGAATTTCATTCGTATGTGACTTATCTTCGAAGTCATTTCCCCGCCTTTAAGTTATCCGCGCTCGTTGAGACGTCGCTTCGGAATCCTGACATGTCATTCATATCCGTCTAGCTCTGGGAGTTTGCTGTGTGAAAGTAAATTTTAGTCTGTGTTTAGATGTCTGACCATAACTTGAAACAGGCTCGACTTCATTATTATATGTTATCCCCACCCTATGGCACACAAAATGGAGAACTGGAAGGTCCCGCGGAAATTCCGAACTCATTTCAAAGGTAGGTGGATTAATAAGTAACATTGTATAGCAATTCGCTAGGCAACTTGAGTCCTCCCCCGAGTTCGCGTGTTCAAACTTCGACGGAGAAGCCAAAAATGTTTCAGCTGCCACACGGTTCATGTGCGTTGGCTTTCTTTAGAGGTGTCTTCGCTACAACACGCTTTTTCTGGGGCACAATCTTGCTATACTGAAATACGAACAGCCTTCGAAGTCAAGGATCGACACCGCCCAGCAATCAGATCTTTATGAAATGAATCCGAAGACATTTCATATTCCTAATCCGAGGAAATTGCTCACTTTGATCTGTTCTATCGCTCTAGATTGACGTTGTCGTCGAGGCAACACTATTGACTCCGGAAGCCGCTGCTGCTTGATCCTTCTCAGAGCCTACTTGCGAAGCCTGTGAAATGCTCTGTAAGGACCTGCCTAGAGACGTTGTCCTCGGCGCTCAAGAGCGCGTGGATTACTTAATTAGAGATTCAATCGTTTCATATCATTATCATGATGTCCGTCGATACTCCTGGCTACGCTTCTGCCCTGCGCTATTAGCACTTGAAACCTCAAGGCCCAATGGAAAGCTATTCAAATACTATTCTCATCGCGGTATCTTACATATGCATCGGTCTGCGTGGCACACCGACGACTGAACAAACCACAACTTTACTGCGATCGTACGAGATTACAGGAAAATTGTCTGATGCTCCTGGTTCTTCACGTGCAAAACCTCTTGACTGGTCCCGGGGAATTGGGATCTAAAATGTGCGAGCTAGATGCAAACTTGGTCGCTTGCAGTTCTAATACTCGGAGTTTCATCTTGTTCTTGCGGTCTCAGCAACTAACGACAGGATTTTCAGGTGCACCACAGCACGTAGTACTTGAACGGTTTCTAATCTAGATTCCTGCAAGAGTCGCTCAGGTGCACCTGTCTCTGATCGAACCTCTTGCTTCGCTCATCCCACTGCTTCATTCGATGTGTTGTCAGGCCTGTTTTGTACACTCGACTGCGGATTCTTTTTGTGTGCTGGTATTTTCGGTCTTCACCCGGAACCGTGCAATGGAACCATGCCTTTATCGCTGGGTCGAGGAACCTCGCGCTCGATTTTGTGTCGTCAATCACGCCATTCTTTCTCTTCCAATGTGAAATGTAGTCTCGAGCATGTGCTAGCAGCCGAGCCTTACTGCCACGAGTCCATCCGTGGCGCTCGAACATTTGTCAACGGAAAACGTAGTGTGGGTCAATAGGCTTGCCTTCCAAAGGGATTCTGCACCGGTCAGTGACGCGCCGCATGCACCAGGAACGCAGCTCCATATGTCGGACTTCTGCCCTTCTTCACCTCGAAGCCATACTACCCATCTTGCGCTAGTGAGCCGTGCTGTGCAGCCGCAAGTTGCCAAGATGCGAGACGTATTACTTCAAAGTTCTCTTTACAGGTCTTCGTACATCCTCTTCCTTCCGGATCCCACTGCGCATACTTCTAAACCCGGTGCCCGCTACTCTTGCCTCCGGCTCCATAGTCCCTTGACCGAGCCCAATCAGAAAAATCAAATGCATTGAAGCGAAACTGCGCACAATGAGCCTATGTATGACTCCGGTAAACCTAATTCCAGCAGTGCTTTTGGAGCTTGCTCGCATGTCTGTCATACGGCACAAAATTTTTGCGAGATTAGTGTAGTACTGTGGAAGTTTCAAGTCAATGTTGACAGAGGTGAGCTCGGATGACCGATACGTCCGAAACCTGCTCCCTTGCCTCCCTTTCCCGGTATGCCGATGCCCAAACATATTGAAATAGACGCTAAGGCTCCCAAACCTTCGCGAACCTTCCAGTGAAGCTTACTAAGAGTTATGAGTCATTGGAGTAATCTTCTTTCTGACACTGCATTTTGTTTTTAATTCTGGAAAGCTCTCCAGACCTTCAAGCTCAGAGGATATAAACTAAAGGCTGTTTTCTTTATAGTAGATGTTGGAATCCAAGCCGGCGGAGTCCCGTGCCGAGTACGCACTGGTTGCGTGCTCGAGCGATCGGTCACGAGCGCAGCGTCTCGGCTCAGCGAGCCCGAGGCTCCCTGCTCTGGGATTGGCTGGCGCGCGATCTCTGTTCACCCGCGCACCACTCCCGACCGCCGCCCGACACCCCTCGTTTTACATTGCCCAGATAGATAGTCATTTACTCATTGTTTATTTGTCTTTATCTTTCTTTATCGTTCCCCCCTCTTTCCGTATCGTAAAAGCGGCTCTCCGCAGCCAGAAAACCCATTAGTATAAAAAGCTTCTTTATTCTTATGGCCACCTCAGACGTTCGCACACCGCGCAAACGACTGAGGTGAGCTTTCGGACATTATAATGTTTCTATTATACTTTTACTTATTACTACATTAAACTAGCTTACTTCGTACTAGGTTAGTTTGCTATATGAAAAGACGTTCGCACACCGCGCAAACGACTGAGCTTACTTCGTACTAGGTGTACTACTGTAAGGCCGTTGCGCGGACTTGTCTCACCAAGCTACAGGTTGTGAGCCTTGCTAGCCACTGAGCGAAGCCGAATTTTCATTTTGTACGACATACACAATTTTCGCCACTCATGTCTAGCTCGCACGACACCCTCCCTACTTCAGTTCCGAAGCTCGCGACGAGCGGAGCGAACTGGGTGATATACCGGATGCGCTTCCAGGCCGCCGTGAAGGCGAAAGGGAAGTGGGGGCACTTCGACAGATCGTCAACGCGCCCCGAGCCGGTTGCTGCTGCTGTCGCTACTGCTGCGGTAGCGAATGGTCAAGCCGATCCGAATGACGACCTTGACGCACGCCGTGAGACCTGGGACAAAGACGAAGACATCGTGATGTACTTACTGTCTCAGCGCCTCGCCGACTCGACCCTTATTCAAGTCGGAAACTTGGCGGATTGTACCGCGCGCTGGAACGCGGTGGTACGTGAGTTTACGTCGAAGTCGGCCTTCGCGCAGACTTCGCTACGTACTGAATTCCTCGAGACACGATGCCCCGGGGATGCCGACGTCCGCGAGTTCTTGAGTGACTTGCGTATGCGCCGCGAGACGCTGGCGCAGTCGGGTGTTGAGATCTCCGACAAGGATTTCCGTTCGACAATTATTACTGCAATTCCGAACCGGCTGGCGACCTTCGCGTCTGCGCAGCTAACTTCGGCGGAGATTGCGGCACGAAACGTCGCGTCGATCACAGCGCAGCCGCTCACCGATGCGCAGGCTGCCTCACTCCGCGAAGTCGATCCTGAGGTCTTGATCCATATTATATCGGACGAGGCCGACCGCCAGAAGCGCGAGCGACTCGCGAAGCGAAAGGAACCCGCGCGTGGACCTAAAGAGAAGGACGAAGCGCTATATGTCAGTACTGCGCCGAAAGGCAAGCCGAGAAACGACGCGAAACCGCGCGGAGCTTGCTGGAACTGTGGCGAGACCGGGCATCTTCGCGCGAAGTGCCCGAAGCCGAGGAAACCGTCGGGCAAGGAGAAGCCGAAGGACAGCGCAAACGCGGCTGTCGACTCGGGCTCGGACTCGGATGGTGTTTGGGACTGCTGTAACGCAGCCTGGGACTCGTCGGATGACGAGAATGACGAAGACGATGAGACGGGCTCGATGCCCGACCTCATTGACATGTCCGATAGCGAAGCCAGCGAGCCGGCTGATTTTTGGTCTGACGACGAGGACAGCGAGGATGACGAGCTTTCGAGCTCGTACCCCGAAAGCGACGTGAGCGAGGAGGATAGCGATGAAGAGGAGATCGCGCAGGTTATTCACCTTCGCGAAAGCGACGATGCGCGTCGCGCGATCCTCGATTCGGGCTCTACGCGCCATATCTCGCCGTACCGCGAGGACTTCACAAATTTCGTCGAGACGGCGCCGAAGAGTTTGCACGCCGCAAACAAGCAGACGTTTCACGCTATGGGAGAGGGAGATTTAGCTATTCAACTCCCGAATGGTGAGACACCGACAAATTTAACGCTTACCGAAGTTCTTTATTCTCCCGAAGTCGGATTCACGCTGGTGTCCGTCGGCGCGCTCGATCGTGCGGACTACTTCGCAGTTTTCGGCGGGAACAAGTGTGTTCTCCGCGACGCGGCTGGGAATTGCATTGGCGAGGTTTTGCGCTCCAGTAAGGGCCTGTACCGGTTTGCTCACGAGTCGGCCGACCCAACGCTGCGCGACGCGGCGAATGCGGCCGAGGAGACGTTGAGCCTCATGGAGCTCCACGCTCGCATGGGCCATATCTCGCCTAAGGTTGCGGAGCGGTTAGTACGCAATGGATGGGTTACGGGGTTGCGGCTCGACACGTCTGGACCGACGCCGACACTCTGCGAGTCCTGCGTATACGGCAAAGCGACGCGCCGCATGATCGCGCGTGAACGAGACGGAGAGCGCGCTGCGCAATTCGGAGGCGAGGTCCATAGCGATGTATGGGGACCATCGCCGACTCGTTCGCTTGGCGGGCGACACTACTATGTCTCATTCACGGACGATGCGACGCGCGTGACGAAGTTATACCTGCTGAAGAAAAAGAGCGATGTTTTTCGTTCTTACCGTCATTTCGAGGCCTGGGCCGAAACCCAGATGAATGCGAAGGTCCAAATCCTTCATTCGGACCGCGGCGGCGAATACACTGGCAAAGAATTTGTCATGTATTTGAATAGTAAAGGTACAAAGCAAAAACTTACCGTTCACGACACTCCGCAACACAATGGCGTCGCGGAACGGCTAAACCGGACAATACTCGAGAAGGTCCGCGCGATGTTGCACGCGAGCCGGATGCCGAAGTTTTTGTGGGCGGAGGCGGCTGGACACGCCGTTTGGTTGAAGAACCGAACCCCGACCCGCGCGCTGAAAGACAAGACGCCGCACGAAGCGATGACCGGGCGGAAACCCGATCTTCGCGGACTGCGCGTCTGGGGATCCAAGTGCTGGGTGCACGACGACACGAGCTCTAAGCTCGCCCCGCGCGCGCGTGAAGGCCGGTGGATGGGTTTCGATAAGACCTCAAACGGGCAGAGGATTTTTTGGCCGGAAAAGAAAACAATCAGTGTCGAGCGTAATGTATATTTCGACCCCGGAGACATTTCGAGTCGTCTTGAGGGGGAGGAACTTGACGGTGGAGTAGAGAACGAAACGACATCGAAAAACTCACCGCCGACAGCGACACCGCCCGCCGAAAATCCGTCGACGCAGCCACCACCCGCCGAAAATCCCCAAGGATCCGCTGATCCCACCGAACCAGCGAGCGATCCACCAGCGGAACAGCCACAGCCGGCCCCGGAGAGACCAGCAGCGTCTCATCTTCCGGCGGAAGCACAAGAGCCGCGCGAACGGCGAGTTCGCGCGCCATCGGCTTATCTTAAGCGCCTGGAGTCCGGAGAGGGAGCGCCGTCGCATTGGCGCCGTGATGGTGCCGTTCCGCGAGGAATGCGCACATTGCGCGAGTATGTTGATCAGGAGGAGGAGGCCGCGAACCTGGCGGTGGAGGAAGACGATTACGACGTCGAATATGAGTTTGCGGCCGCGATGGAAGAGGCCGAGGGACTCGAGCCGCGCTCGCTCGCGGAGGCGAAACGCCTGCCGGAATGGTCGGAATGGGAGCGCGCGGTGAATGAGGAATTGGGGACACTTCGCGCGGCTGGTACGTGGGTGCTGGAGGAGCCTCCGGCGGGTGCCAACGTTGTCGGGTCCAAGTGGGTCTTCAAGATAAAAAAGGACGCGGCCGGAAACGTCGTCCGTCGCAAAGCTCGACTTGTCGCGCAGGGATTCAGCCAGGTACCGGGGATCGATTACTTCGACACCTTCGCGCCCGTTGCGAAGCTTGCATCCATCCGTGCGACACTCGCGATGGCCGCGCGATTGGACCTGGAGCTCGAGCAAGTTGATATCAAGGGAGCTTACCTTAACGGTGAGCTAGAGCCGGATGAGGTGATTTTCATGCGGCACCCTCCCGGATATGCACCGCGCGATGCGGGCACGAAAGTTTTGAGGTTGCGCAAGACCTTGTATGGGTTGAAGCAGAGTGGACGGAGGTGGTACCAGAAACTGACATGGATATTTGTCGACGAGCTTGGATTGACACGTTGTGACGTGGACCAAGCAGTCTTTTTCCGTCACGATGGGTGTGATGTGACCATCGTCGTCGTGCATGTCGACAACTGCACGATCGCTGCCACTACCGCCTCGCTTGTGTCCTCACTCAAGGCTGGCCTGTCTCGCTATGTCGAAGTTACGGACCTAGGCTCACTGCACTGGCTGCTGGGAATCGAAGTCCAACGAAACCGCGACATAAAGACGCTCTCACTGTCGCAATCAGCATACATAAACTCCATCCTCGGCCGTTTCAATTTTGAGGAACTCAAGCCCGTTTCGTCGCCGATGGACCCGAACCTGCACTTACACAGCACGCAGGGCCCGAAGACCGCGCAGGACCACGCCCAGATGCGCGGCGTACCTGTATCGCGAAGCGCTTGGATCACTCATGTACGCGGCGATGGCGACACGGCCGGACATTGCGTTCGCCGTGACGCTACTGTCGCGTTTCTCAAACGACCCCGGACCCGCGCATTGGGAGGCCGTAAAGCGGGTTTTTCGCTACCTGAAGGGCTTGCGCAAGCTCCGGCTCACGTACGGAGGAACTGGAGACGCGGGGGATGGTGGAATGAAGGGGTACGCTGATGCGGATGGGAGCATGCAGGGACGGCGCGATCTCAGGTAATGCTTTTTTGATTGACGGCGGAGCTGTTTCCTGGTATTCGAAACGACAGGAGATTGTCTCGCTCTCGACGACCGAGAGCGAGTACGTCGCGGCGACGCACGCCGCGAAGGAGGCGATTTGGCTTCGCCAGCTCATCACGCAAATTTTCAAGCCGATCGACGGACCGACTGTCCTCTTCTCCGACAACCAGTCTGCCATCGCCCTCACGAAGGATCACCAATACCACGCGCGCACAAAGCACATCGATATTCGCTATCACTTCCTGCGCTGGGTTTGCGAAAACGGATCCATCAAGTTGACGTACTGCCCGACCGCCGACATGGTTGCCGACGCGCTCACGAAGCCACTCCCTTCGTTCAAGGTGAAGCATTTCGCGGCCGCGCTCGGGCTCCTCTCGGCTTGAGGGGGAGTGTTGGAATCCAAGCCAGCGGAGTCCCGTGCCGAGTACGCACTGGTTGCGTGCTCGAGCGATCGGTCACGAGCGCAGTGTCTCGGCTCAGCGAGCCCGAGGCTCCCTGCTCTGGGATTGGCTGGCGCGCGATCTCTGTTCACCCGCGCACCACTCCCGACCGCCGCCCGACACCCCTCGTTTTACATTGCCCAGATAGATAGTCATTTACTCATTGATTATTTGTCTTTATCTTTCTTTATCGTTCCCCCCTCTTTCCGTATCGTAAAAGCGGCTCTCCGCAGCCAGAAAACCCATTAGTATAAAAAGCTTCTTTATTCTTATGGCCACCTCAGACGTTCGCACACCGCGCAAACGACTGAGGTGAGCTTTCGGACATTATAACGTTTCTATTATACTTTTACTTATTACTACATTAAACTAGCTTACTTCGTACTAGGTTAGTTTGCTATATGAAAAGACGTTCGCACACCGCGCAAACGACTGAGCTTACTTCGTACTAGGTGTACTACTGTAAGGCCGTTGCGCGGACTTGTCTCACCAAGCTACAGTAGATTCAGCGTTAGCTGAGTTTACTGAAACACCGCACTGGAGAGATCCACTGATTTAGTTCCACAAGTGATCCAGTTTCTACATGTAGTATCAAAGTATATATACAGCATGAAGTATCAAATTAGATTCGTGTGGGTTCCATGTTGCGGAGGCTTTTTACACGTTAATTCTCGGGCTGTAGAAGCGCTATTCTGTCCAACTCTGAACTGCCTTGCTCAAAATCACTATTCAAATCACTAGGTGGTATACCTAAGGGTTCCACCGTACGGCCTTCGGTCGCAAGAACTTGTGATTGTGATGACTGTTTTGTCAACTGCAAATAGTGCATCAGATGAACGTTTGCGATCCAGCAAAAGAAAGAACGAACGGCAACATAAATAGCTGACCCCAGGATGATTATTGTGCCTGCAACGGATAATACAGACGGAGTCGTGTGGAAAAATATCTGCTCAAGAATAGAGGCGAATATGATCTTGATCGAGTACACAAAATAGATCAGTTCATTCGTTTCGCATATGGTATGGGAGAGATTGCACAAACTTGAATATAAATAGCCAGTGTCCCGCGTCCAGCTGCCTCACGCTGCAAGCCCATCGTTAAGAACACCTAAGAAGAAAAGCAAAGGAGGTTAGCATGCAACGGGCGTATTAGAAACTAATGAAACCAATTTCCTGAGCTAAAAAGCCGAACACAGTTACGAGAAGGAAGAGTGCGATCCACACGAGATGCAGAGGGAAAACGAAGGGTTCTCGGACTATTAACATCCTGAAATCAGGATCGGAAAACGTGGATGTCAGGCATAATTCTAGAATTTGGAAAGCAAAAACGCACCCGAGAAGAGAAGCAAAGACGCAGTGGGACGAAAAATACATGAGCGAATGCAACGGGTGAATCCGCTTGCCTATCGCTCGTATAGAAGTATCTGTTGGACCATACGTAAGAAACGTTCCTTCGTATATGACGAGTCGCTGACTGAACTTACATACACCAGTTGCACCTAAAACACCGAGAAGTGCAACACTATTTTTAAAGTCAGCATGTACATATTGTCCTGAAAGAAGAAGAAAACTGGCCCAACCGCGATCAATCGTTGAGATGGTGTTGCTTCCTCAGAGTTATCAATTGGGCTTAAAAAGGATGAGACCAGCCCCTTTTCTGATGAAGGTCCGCCGAAGAGTGACTGTGGTCGAGCAATGAGAATTACACCTATTAAGCTCAACACTTTTGGTCGATTGGAGAAACGAAGGTAATAAGGGCATCAGCAATCAGTTGGCTTAATCTTCAACTCATCACATACGCCCAGCGGCAGCTTCTTTCCTAGAGAATCCTTCCCCTAGAAGCATGTATCCCGCCAATGCAGTGGACAATGGAGACAAGAACGTCAGGACAGTTGCATCAGAAAGCGACAGGTACTGCAGCGAGTAGTAGACGCCGAACACGCGAAGGAACCTGAAGGATACAACCATCAGTTCAGGTTCCGATACAGTACGTCTAATTGTTCGAAGGATCTTTCTATGCAACGTGAACTATGAGTATCTATTAGACGAGTGCTTACCCGGCAAATCCACGGAAAACTAGAAGAAGGCGGACTCCCTTGGGGCCAAGAAGTGGGTCTGGAGTGTTCATCCACAACCTGATTGTTTTATATTAATTTTTTATCGAAGAACTATGAGATTCTGGAAGGCGGGATTAGAGGAAGCACCGACATGTATGCGACACAACAGATGTATGTCAGACCCTACAAAATGAATTCGTTGATTCATATAATTATAATCATTATAAGCTCGTGGGATATGAGAAATACCATCCTAACCGCTACCAGCTAGATACGAAAGTCAAAATTTAGTCTATTAAACGAATTTAGGCATACTTTGAGGCAAATCACTTACTTCTAACGCAGAAATAGGTGGGTCGAGCCCATTAAGGGTTTTGACTGAGGTGTGCATGAGCGCAAAGAAGAGCTGGGAGAACGCGACAAGCAGCAAGCCCGTATTTCGCTGCACGAGCGATGTGCGTGTAATTCTTTTCAGACGTTCCAGCAACGCAAGATAATTAAGCAGCCGGAAACGTGCCGGATATTGAGAAGGAAAGCGTTCTTCATATTGTTCATCGCGGCTATTGAGCGGTCCAAGATCAAGCGAGTCCACAGTTAAAAGCAGTCGTTCATCAGTCCTTAGGTCGGAACTGTTTTCGCTAACTCGAAGAGGCGAGTATTTTGCACTGCTACTGTCTGAAACAGAAGACCCGGGGGTCATTATAGGCGTTCTCAGGCGCAGGACGTAGACGGACCCACATATATATACCCGCTAGAACCGGGTCGGCAACTCGCTGAAATCGTGGCTGACAGACCAGCAACAGTGTTAACACATGAATGGTACGAGCGGCAAACAGAGGAGGAGGAGAGTCTGGCACTTGTGCATGATTTGCGAGACGAAAATAGTCAGAAGATGACCGATTGAACATATCCCGGGGCCCCGGAAATTGACCGAAGACGCAAATCCTAAAAAATGCAATATGTATAATCCTATGATCTTATCCAATGAACGCTCGAAAATATCCAAGAAAAATATCCAAGAAAAAGCACATCTACCGTAGGAGATCCTTACAACCGAGCCTATACGTAGATCTAAGGTTAGATAGTTATAATGGACGTCTTCCTTGTTCTTTCTTATGGTCATTAGTGTCGCCAATCTCGGAGACTGAGTCTGCCTCCAGCTCCCCGACAGCAAATTGGCCCTCCCCTCGCTGTCCTACAAACTCGGAGGCAAGCGATAATTGGCTCTTGCTTTTGAGCACATCAAGCTCTCTGCTCGTATCTGCCTTCTTTCCTTCCTCCTCCAAGATAGATGGCAGGGAAATATTGTCGTGCACCAAAAATCGTTGCGTCTCGGGCTCGGCGACGCCGAGCTCTAGGTCAAGCGCGATTTCGCTGTTAGCATGAGGATCGCCGGGAGCGCTCGATTTAGAAGTTTGCGTAGACTGTTTTGTTATCTGTGTTGCATACAACAAGAAATCATTTGGAGAGAAAACCAGTGAACGAGAGTCAGTGATTCGTCTCAACAGATATGTCGACACCTGAATACGCACCGCGACATACACAGCCGAACCCATAATAATGAGCGTTCCGGTGATGGACAGTGCTGATGGCACCGTATGGAAGAAAATGCGCTCGAGGATTGAGGCAAATATAATCTATTTGGAGTATTGCCAGGGTTCAAATTACGAAAAAATAAGAATCGAGTAGATTTTCTTAGAAACATATAGACTATGTAGAAGCTGGCGTTGAGCACGTACCTGGACATAGATAGCCATCGCTCCGCGGCCGGCCGTTTCGCGCTGAAGACCCAACGTTAGAAGGACCTGAACATTCTAAATGTTAATGCCTTGAATGAAAGAGTAGCTTATTTCATAGCGACTAGCACGTATATGCTAGGACTGACCTGCGCAAGGAAACCGAATATCCCGATCATAACGAGCAACGCGAGCCACTCAATACGTGTCGGAAATACGACCTTTTCCTGAAGAAGTAGCATTCTTCATCCCCACAGTTGTGTAATTGCGAAATAAATAATACGCAGTCAAAACCAGAGATGTTAGTAAATAGTGCTCGGAATTTTTGCGAACGGCAAACAACAGCTCACCCAACGGTGGCGGCGACAACACATTGTGATGAAAAGAATGTCAAAGAATGAAGTGTGTGTGCTCGTTTTCCGATCGCGCGGAGAGATGTATCTGCAGATTTCGAACCGTGCGATAGATATTTTGATCAATTTAGAGTCAACTTACTATAATGAATCACCTACATGCTCCAGTTGCACCCAAGACTCCCACAAGCGCGACTCTGGTAGAAAGTTCGAATAACATTCACGAGCGGTTTTAACAGGCTGGCATGCTCACCCGACCGCGCCCAGTCGCTGCCCCGGTGTGCCCCGCTCAGAAGGATCAACGCCTCCCGGCGTAGGAGACGATGCCGAGTGCGAACCGAAGAGTATCTGCGGACGTGCGATGAGGACAACGCCAACCAGGCTAAGTACTGCCCCGGAAATGCAGATCATATTAGCCCTGTTACAAACCCTCAGTACAGTAATGGTTAGATCACCTCCGGCTATGGCTTCTTTGCGCTTGAAAACTTCCCCGAGAAAGAGGCATCCTGCGAGGGCGGTCGTAAGGGGGGAGAGGAATGTCAACACTGTCGCATCGGAGAGGGAAAGATATTGTAATGAGTAGTATATGCCGAAGAGGCCAAAAAATCTAAAGCAGGGGTTTTCACAATTTATCAGATATTGATATCAAGATTATGAAGATAGTGAAGACTTACCCAGAGAAACCGCGGAAAACCAGGAGAAAGCGAACGTCTTTAGGACCCAGGAACGGGTCGGGTACACGTTTCCAGAGCCTTCGATGACTTGTTAGTTCGTTGTTAAGTACTTGGTCGAGCGATACAGAGCTTACATATAAGATATACAACATATGTAAGTTATGCCCTGGGATCGTTTTGGTTGAGTGTTATCATGGATATTATAATATATGAATCGATACGTACCATGCGTACTAATACAAGCTGAAGAAGCACAAGATATAAGCACACAACCCTGTCCAGATTTAATCCGCAGAACTTACTTCGAGTGTCGGTACAGGTGGGTCCAACGTATTCAATTTCTTTACCGCGACGTTCATGAGCGCGAAGAACGCCTGCGAGGCTGCGACCAGGAGTAATCCTACATTCGTCTTTCCGAGAGAAATACATTTTTGGGAGATGCCATTCGTAAGATTCGTGATAGGCCAAAACACATTCGAGGACTGCGATGAGCTGGTATAAGAGGCGTTGATGTCGTCTTGAGATTGCGATCGAAACCAGATATCAGTTGTATGTCTAGAGGCGAAGATATATATTTTACCGATCTCTAAGGACTCCGGAGCATCCGTACTCAGAGGTTGATAGCGTCCAGAAAGTGTCATGTCCAAGAAAGAAGACTTTGCTGGCGACTGCAGAAGGAAGAGCAGCTGCTGTCCATGGGGGATATGCCCATATAATCCGGAAAAACTGGCACGCGCCCTTTGGAAGATAGGCACATTATGTAATTCAATCCCTAATGATGTAATGGTTAGTAAAGACACTTTTCTTTTTCTTTTTTCTTTTTTGCTTCTACAACAGTTGAACGTTCTCTCATGATCATCGACGAGAATATGGCAAACCACAATGTCAGGCTCGCGATATACATATGCGCGGACAACATACGGATGACGATCTCCTTGAATCTTTCGTTTCGCTAAATTGCCTCGCTTATGCAATTTCGCGTCTCGACCTCCGCGAATGCGTTGGAAGGCCTCGTTTCAATATGTCGTCATCTGCCGAAAAAAGAAAAAGTGAATTTCCGTCGAGCAGCATACCGTTTCATCAAATAAATCGAAGCCGTCAGTCTTCTACTCCAACCGCAAGGGTGTTTGTATCGTATCAGCGAGAAATAACTCACGAATATTATTTTTCGGAATAAGGCGCACCGGGTTCCACTGCCCAGAGTCTCAACTAATAGCACAGACCAGTGTACAAGATATTCCAAAAGCCCCAGAAACCTTGGGAAACCATTCTTTTTTAGGATACGCATGCCGTTTGGCCGCGACTGAGATTTATTTGCAATTTCGAATTTTTAGCACAGTCAAGCAAGGAGAGCCGAATTGCCTATATTTGCAAGTGATCACCGGGATTGGGTTGTTGCTTGTGCTTGAATGCCTCAGAGGAGTCAAAGAGTCAGAAGAGCCCGCTGTAATATAAAGCACGAGCCTGTCCTTGTATATATAGTCTGCGTCAATACTATATTGCACCATCAGCCGCCGTACATGTACAGCTTGGCAAAGTTCCATCAAGCATCATCCCCTTACCTCCGATTTGAGCTCAGGTGAAAAAGTCGTAAAATCTGAATTTCAGCCTGAACAGTCAAGGCAAGAGCGCCAGCTGCAATATCTATAATTTCTATTCCTCAGCTAAGATTCACTTTTTGAAATTTCCAAGCAGCTTTCAACCGCCTTCTGTATGTACTCGTTACGTCGAGCACTGCCACTCATCACCAGCAGAATTGATCGGCCATCTCGGTATCCAAACACGCTGTATATGTATACATAGCACGGTGCGGCGAGACGCTCAGCCAGCAACGTCAACTACCCTGATACCCACCCCTACAATCTAGCCATGCGCGACAATGACAATGGCCCTCTCTCTCCGCCGTTGACGGCGTCGACGAAGAACTTCAGAGAGTCGACGCACCTCATTCCGACGCTCAAGCAGCATGAGCGACCAAAGTCATATGTGGGTATGGTTTGTGCTAGGGTTGCAGCAGACGCTGACGGTCAGACCTGCTTGTAGGAGCCGCCACAGATGCGGTTATGGGTTGTCGTTCCTGCGTCGGTGTTCATGATTATGCTGGGGATTGCATTGGAAGTGGCGCTGGGTATCTCAAATAAAAACCATGGTGAGTATTTGAAATCCTTTCGACTTCGGGAAAACCACTTCAACCCCCGCAGGTTTCAGTGTTAAGGAGAAGAACGTCTTCGGGTTCTTGTCGCAGCAGTTTTTGACAGTGCGTAGTATTGTTTGCTTAACGGAAACAAAAAATTAATATAGTGCTGTTACAGTCTTTTTTCCCGATATTATTCGTGGCACCGCTTGTGCTGCTCTGGGATGCGAAGAACTGGCTGATAAAGAGATATCAGGTGCGTTGCGTTATGCATTACGGGTGCTCTCTTCTCATACTCTGTCGTGATAGCCATACATAAATCTTTCCCGAGGAGATGCATCTGCGGAGAACTCATTGCTTCTTGACTACGTTCGTCTTTCACTTTCTCAACACGTCCATGTCCTCCGTTGAGTTCTTATTTTTAACAGGTCTCCGTCAAGTGAGGATATGTTCTGTCGACTCATTTTCTTTGTGTCTAACCTCGCTCAAGCACTATTTACTGTGTGTGGATGGCGTTTACGAAACGACACTGGCTAGTTTTTATATCTGCGCTAGCCAGTCTCTCAACTCTCATTCTCCAGCCTCTTGCTGGGGCCATCTTCGACATCCAGCAACTGTCCGAGCCCTCTGGGTCGACGGCACAGAGCATCAGGACTCTTGGACTAGATCCGGACCGCTTCCAATTAACCGCTTTCCTCGCCGCCGCCGGAGTAAGTGCCTTTTTCAAGCACGTATAATTAGATTTCTGATGTGGTAAAATTGAACAGTATGTGCTTGCAGCCGTTAGCGATGGTCTGCTGGATCCCCCGTTTATTCACAATAATTGGACTACGGCTGATTTTAAAGTGCGAGCTGTTCTTTTCCCCTCCGCGCGGAGATATAATAACGCCAACGGATTGCAGTTCCCAACCGGAGACTATCTCAATGGGACGATCTCCGTAAACACGACGGGCATCCGTACGAACGCAACGTGCAGCGCGCCCACAGTCCTCAACCTTGCCACGGGCGCTCCGCAATACGTTATTTCCTCGACGTCGAACGCCGGCTGCCCCGTCAACGTTACGTTCAACCCCACGAATGCGAATCAGCAGTACGGCGTGTCTGGCGTAGACAACTGTGGGGCCCACGCAGGCGGGAACAGGACGTTCCTTCCCGTGTTCTTCTGGTTCTTCCACACGGACGCCGGTGCAGTGGGGAATGGGGCGGGAAACCCACAGGCGGCGGGTGTGTTCTGCACGCCAACGCTCGAGGTGTTTAATGTCGCCGCGAACGCATCGTTGTCAGATGGCTCGCTGGGAAACGTGGCAATCCTCAGCCCGGTCAGTGGCCAGGGCAACAACGTCACAGGCAGCCCACAGAACGGCATCCCTTTCAACGGGTAAGCAGGTTTTCTCGCCTCGACTTATTATTCGCGGGCTCAACGCAATCCACAGCGTTGTGTTTGACGCGAGCCCGGACCAGTTCACGGCTGCGCGGGCCAATGCGACGAACACCGGCGTGCCTGGTGCCATCATGCGGTCTGTGACGACGAACACTTCCATCTCGTCTAGTGCCTTCGACTCGCTTGACGGCTTCGTTGAGACAACGTCACGAATCTATGTTCGTAGCTCTCGAGATTCTTTTTTCCCCTTGAACTGTGCAGCTCTGACTCGCGACTGATAGACGCAGCACTTGGCTCTTGTTGCTAAGAACACTTACTTCCTACCGACAGAAGAGACATTCCTAGCTCTCACGGTCTCATTGAAGCCTCGACTAGTCATTGAGTGAGCCAATTTCATAAAACAAACCATCTCGTTATACTAAAAGTGTCATCGAACAGACCTCTTGCAGGCCATGCGCTCGCCATCGTACTGATCGTCATCGGCAGTCTAATGCTCTTCGTCGGGATCGCGCACAGGCACGTGCGCAAGGGCGTCTTCCTTGCTTCGCCGCCTGGATCCATTGCCAGTGCCGTTGCGCTCACCTCGCACTCGGGCTTTGGCATGTTCCTTGTCCCATACGATACGGACGTTGGTATCGCATCGAAACTCTCACCGCTGCTCTTTAGCCTCGACCGCCGCTCCGGTGCCATCGTTGCGACCGACCGCCCTGGCTTCGAGTTCAGCAGAGGCGACTCCGACCCATCGGACACAGATATGAACGAAAAGAGGGTGTCGGAGAACGTCATGCGTAAAAGGGGCGCGAGCTCGAGCGTAAGCTCGCAGGAGGAGACAAGGATGTCGCTGTTAGGAAGGAACTCCAATCCTATCCCGTTAGCTCAGTCCGGGTACCTGATTGAGCCGTTCACACCTCCGTCCGGAACCCCGGATGACCGGCCCTGACCTCGAAGACTGTGAGCGGTCTGTTTCCTTGTTGCGTGTCATCTCTCCGTTGCTCTCTTTACGATCTTTCCTCTCTTTACTGTGTTCTTTGGACCTATGTTTATTTGTGGACTAGTGTTTCAATACTTTGTCTCAAACTGTAGTTTATTCTTGGGTTCTGCTGTTTCCTTATACTATGTAACTCCTAGATGTCCATAACAACTCCACTGAAAGTCACATCATTTGTCGCGAAATATTTATTTCCATGGGTAATATAGCTGGAGCGCGACGATTATTCTCGCTAACCCCCCATAAATTAGAGTCACGAGAGCGAACGTCATTGAGTCCGCGAACTACGCTAGTAATTAACAAGATTGGCAGGTTGGCAGAATGCAAAACGAAACTCACTGGTAGCGGAAAGAGAAGGACAAGAGTAGCTGCTTCATAGAAGGAGACTTAGGGTTTCCTTGTGTAACCTCGGTGGCACGAACGCGCGCCCGTCGTCAGCACAAAGCTGGACAGCAGCTGAGGCATCGCACCACCGACAGCGCTGGCTTCCGCGGCTATTTGCCAGCAGGCCGGACTGCCAGCTCGTCGCAGCCGATGCTGGACGAGATCTGACTCCATCGACCTAACCACATTATGGAAGCCGCGCGCTGGCTCCAAAACGACGTCGAGAGGCTAGATACACTTCCGCGGCTTTTGCCAGCAACCCGGACTGTCAGCCCGCCGCAACTGGACGGACGACTCCATCGAGTTGCCACATTATGGAAGGAGAACTGGCCCCGAACCGACATGGACAAACTAGGTGCACTTCCGCGGCTTTTGCCAGCAGCCCGGACTGTCAGCCCGTCGCAGGTTTTACTGGACGGGCGACTCCATCGGACTGCCACATTATGGAAGGAGAGCTAACGGTCCTGTTTCATTTCTATTGACACGCGCCTGTGCACGATGCGACAGGACTTGAGAAGTCACGGAAACTCCGAAGGAAAATCTACAACCGCCAGTCTCAATTTTGAGCGCGTTTGTGGATATCAACCAGATCTCACCAATATTTGTGCACTACTATCCCCCGGCGCTGCTCGTGCCAGGGTGGCACCAAGAGTGGCAAGAAGCCGCCGTCGCTTTGCCTGATTATTCCCCGTGGAATGGATTAATGTCAGAATCGAGCGGCACAGTCGAGAAGCTCACAATGGAGTGACAGCATTGGACATAGACATAGCGAGCGTGGATGGGAGTGAGTGAGGGGTACCCTCAGAGGAGGTATTTGGTGATTCCCATGCTAGTCTCGGGTGGCATGGACTCTACAACGCGCTCTCGTGAGTCGGGTGGCACAAGCTTGAAACGAAGTAATATGCTTACGAGGGGGCTTCAAGTCATCGACAGAGGTAAGACGGAGAGGGAAGAAGGAGGTAGTGCATGCTTTGGCTGGAGATAGTGGAGGTAGGAGAGCAAGGAACTAACGAGCAGGAGGGCGGGCCTGCGCTCTATTTATCGTGTCCCAGGCCGCGTTTCGAGCTCCGCTTGAATAGAATCGGCGTCCACCAATGGCATCACTTCCAACCCTCAAAAGTTGACGGAGGCAAGGTCGTGACCTCCATCTTGATTAGTCAGCACCTCGATCACCTCGCCTTGAGGTACCTTAAGGTGGTTACCACGTTAGGAAATCATTTGTCATAATGAAGGATTCTAGTCACGAAGCGTCACAGAAAGATCACCGTGTACCCGACGGTACTGGTTTACACTAAGTTTCAGTACATAAATGATTGCTGATTTCTTTCTGGCTGAGATCGTGACAACGGTACTTCACCTTAAGGTGACCTTAAGGCGACCACAGGGTACCTCAAGGTGCTCGATTTGGTTAGCGCTTAAGGTAAGGTAAACCTTGCCTTAAGGTTACCTTGCCTCCCGGCAGCACTACTAGCAGGTTTGGCTGAACACTCAAGTAAGTGCCATTCAATAAGTGCTTCGTCACGAGATTCCGGACGTCTCCGAAACCTGCGTAAGTAGAACTCGGCCGCCATTCTGTCCTTTTCACCTAAGATCATCCAGTCAGGCTTCAAAAGAATCTGTATGGATCTGGATCAGCAGAGTAAGTCATATCTTTCGGATTACTTCCTCTCTCTTTCTGAGACACTGTACAGAGTTAGGTACTCATGTCCCATCGTGTGTCTCCGACCGCCTCATCTGATAAATATGGCCAGCTATCAAGCAGGCATGGAGGGTTTGGTATCGGGGAAGAGCCCATCTTTTGCTTTACGACACGGTCGCCACTATGACCAGGGAAAAAGGTCTGAAAGGCTATGCAAACAGTTTGGCCATCGTCCAGAGTTCGATGACTGGAAAATCGCGGATCGTGCACGAGCACAGCAAACTTGTATTCACCATTCCGTTCAATCTAACGGCGGAAGAGGAGATGGATGGTGAGTTACAAAGAGACGCTATCCTACTTCATCTGAGTAAATCATTCTTAGGTTTCCCGTACCCTTTCCCTGACAGTGTAATACGCGAACATCTCCGTAATGCATCAAAGAGTGACTTCCTATCAGCTCGCCTCTACTTCCTGGAATTTCTCTACAATCTGTTCTCAGCGGTTCTCGAAGAAGTCGAAACGCTTAAGGACTGGTTTAAGGCAGCGAAAACATACAGGGATGTGGCGGAAGCCTGGTCATTGCATCTCGAGAAAAAGGGTCGGAACGACTTATACAAGAGGGTTGTGCGTATGAAGTACAAAGTACGTGTTTTCAGTAAATCGCAATCGTTTTCTCTGCTAATCGCCTTTGAGCAGAGAGATGAACGGGCTTTCCAGAAGTTCTTCGAGGAGGAAGAAATTGAAGTCAAGGACAAGTTCGACCCTCCTGTGTTCAACTTCATCGCCAAGCAGACGCAAAATAAGATCTCCGAGTTAATCTCTTTCATCGGCAAACTCGTCGGAGATGACAATTGCAATTCGCCCGATGCTCGCGTCGTGATCTACTTTGACGAAGCCCACTATTTGACGAATATCCCCATGTATCTCAGCGGAGACTCACCATCTCTTACTCTATACGATGCGTTTTGTTCAGCTGCGAATAAAATTTTGCCCAGTCCGGTGTTCTTCCTCTTTCTGTCCACACAATTTAGCCTCTCGAGAATTGGACCACCTCAGACGGTGTCTTCCTCGGCGAGACCCTACAATTACAGTGGCCAAAACAATATTCGGCCTCCGTTTACGGAGCTTCCCTTCGATTGCTTCGGGAGTGAGCCACTTATCCGACCTGGTGAGAAGACGCTGAAAGACGTGTCGACCATCCACTTTATGAGCCAATTCGGAAGGCCAATGTATGTGTCTTTTTTGTGCCCTGGTTATGCATGGAACCTGACTCACGCCTTATCTTTTCCAGGTTTTCGAGTCTTATGAGAGCCATGGTGCATGGAACCGAATGGTATATAGTCAACCTCGCGAGGGCCAAACTCATTGCAAGCAGCAAGCCTAATACTGCTGAGATGACCGATGACGCGAAGCTGGCTGTCCTCGCTGTGCGCCTTCTTCTTGACTTCAACATGTCCCGAGCGGATAGGCAAACGCAGATGGTCAGGCTTGTCGAGAATCATATGGCGATAGCATTTTCGATCCCAAAACATCGCGAGACGCTAAGCATCGGCTATCCTTCGGAACCGATTCTTGCTGAAGCAGCCGCTCGACAGATGAATGTCATACGTAGCGATTGGAAAGTCATGAACACTCCTTTACTGCTGCAGGACTTTGCGGAACGCGGTTTGGTCGACAAAGGCGAACGTGGCGAGCTTGTCGCTAGGCTCATCTTCACCCTGGCTTACGATGAAGCGGCGGGTGCCTATGAGAAGGATACTTCGGAGAACCGTGATGATCCTGTTGACGAAAGCTCGGAATTTCCGTTTTACAGCAGAGGTGTGCCCTTGAAGTACTTCATTGTAGCACTCTTTGGAAAGACCCATGCGGAACATATCTTCAAAAGCCACCCCGATAATGTCAGAAATGGACAGACTTTCGAGCAGGCGTTCGAGCGCGCCTGGGTGCGCTTCACACACTTCCAGCGTGCAGGGAACTCGTCGGTCGTATCGACAGAGGCAGCCTGGGCAGCGGCAGCTCGTGCGATGGCTTTCCAATGTAGTTCTGGTCAAGCGGGGATTGACATATTTATCCCGGTCCTCTTGCGGGACGAGAAACTCCAGGAGGAAATCATGACCGGTATCCTTGTCCATCTCGGCAATCGAATATCGGCCGAGACGAAAGTCAGAGCTGAAATTGACGAACAAGACATAGGCTTTTTCCCGGCGCAACCCACTAACAGTTTGAACGCGAATGCGGACAATCGGCCCTACATCACGATTGTCATGGAGTTGGGCGTGCTGCCTTTTTATCAGACGCAAGCCGAAAATGAGGCGAAGAGCGCCGCAACAAAGGCTGACTGCGCACTTTCCCCTGCAGAAAACAGTACGACTGCCAGGAATGTCGCGACAAGCTCGAGGCGCCCCGCAATGGTAGCGCACCCGCGATACTCTATTTTCGCAGTCGGCTGTTCGCCGTCTGTATACAATGTAGTGGAGGACAAAGACATATATGCGACACTGCTCTCATATCGCCATATCTTGCAAGAGCATCCGCGGCAGAAACCGGATTTACTGTCCGCAGTGCGGCGGCTGAAGCCGTTTTGGATAGTAGGTCCCAAATGCTTTGATTGGGCGGGCGAAACGAAGCTTTCGTCGGAAGATCCTGCTGTAGGACCTGTGGTTGAAGGGGTATACACAGGCAATGCACTCAGTTCAGTAGCCGAACAGGATGGTGCATTCATGGCAAATTCTCAGTAAATAGAAGATACCTGAGATCAAAATGGCTCGCAAGGGACATCTGGAGTTTTACTTCTACATTTAGCATTTCATCTACAAGTTTAACCGTGTCGCACCTTGTTATATAAACAGCACCGCCAATGTACATGTACATGTACAGGAAAATTAGAAGAGTTTTCCGCAATCCAGTGGTGTGGATTTCTTCTTTCGGGTTCTCGACAGTTTATTATCTGATATGAGACTTAGAAGAGGGCGAAAGGGCTTGACTGGTTGCGGCGTTTTGTTTCTTACCTCTGATGATTCCGAAATTTTTTGTGTCGTGTTATTGGGAGCGAAGCTCCCTCTTACCGGGCTCCCAAAAAGCTATCACGTGATGTTCACGGGGTGGCCGTGTGCCCCCCCCCCCGTGAGAACTGATCGTTATGGTGCGTGCCCCGCTATTCTGTTTGCAAATCGGTTTGCAAATTTTATCTTACTTACCAAAAAGCAAAACACGTTTTATTCTTTACGTAGCAATATTACATAAGAAGCGTTCCGTATTTCTGTGACTGTAGGTTACGAACGGTCATTAACTAACAGCATGGCTTACTTTTGCCCGATCTTTCTCCCATCATGTCCGACACGAACGTTTCTTTCGGCCAGGGAGATAAACGACCCAACGAACACGCTGATGGCGACAATGCTCGAGAAACAAGTTCATACCCAGCTTTGAAGTTCATTGAGGCCCGATACGACAGGCTCGATCATCCTAGACTAGACGAGCTTACGATGGACTATCTTCAATACGCTTTTGAAGACGCCTTTGGTCGTCTGCCAACGATCGTCCACCCTGTATGGGTTCTTATATCTGTCGCCGGCACGTGCAATAGACTAGACTCCGGTCTCAAAGTGTTACCAGCGGCGAAAGAAAAAATATCGGAATATGGCCCCTCTTTGGTGAATCTCATTAACGAATCGTATGAGAGAAAGGATTTTAAACAACTTAGAAATCTACGTACGTAAACTCGGCTGCCATTCTATATTTCTCATTTAAGGCTACCCAGTCGCCCTTCAAAGGAACCCGTATACGTATGTGGACGTCGACCATAGCACAGATGATAAAGATCAACAGAGCAAGTGATATCTTTTAGATTCCTTCCTTCCACCTATTAATATTTTGTTCAGTGTTAGGTGCTCATGTCTCATCGCGTGTCTCCGACCGTCTCATCTGACAAATATGCCGTCAGCTGTCGAGCTCGCATGGAAGGTGCCGTACCAGGGAAGAGCCCATCTTTTACTTTACGACACGGTTGCCACTATGACTCGGAACAAGGGTCTGAGGAGCAACGCAAACAGTCTATTCATCGTCCAGAGCTCTGGAACTGGAAAATCACGAACCGTGCACGAGCACAGTAAACTTGTATTCACCATTCCGTTCAATCTATCAGCGGATGAGAAGAAGGGTGAGTTACAAAGATGCTGCACTACTTCGGCTGAGTAAATCATTCTTAGGTTTCCCGTACCCTTTCCCTGACAGTGTAATACGCAAACATCTCCATAATGCACCAAGAGCATTCCTACCAGCTCGCCTCTACTTCCTGAATTTTCTCCACGATCTGTTCTCAGCCGTGCTCAAAAAAGCTGAAACGCTTAAGGACTGGCTTAAACCAGCGAAAACTTACGGTGATGTGGCGGAAGCCTGGTCATTTTATCTAGAGGAGATAGGTCATGACTACTTATACTGGTGGATTGTGCGTATGTGTTTTCAGTAAATCTGGATCTCTTTCTCTACGCTTGCTGATTGCCTTCGCGTAGAGAGATGAGCGGCTTCTCCAGGAGTTCCTCGAGGAAAGAGGAATAAGGAACAAGTTCGACCCTGCTGTGTTCAACTTCATCGCCGAGCAGACGCAAAATAAGATCTCCGAGTTAATCTCTTTCATCGGCAAACTCGTCGGAGATGACAATTGCAATTCGCCCGATGCTCGCGTCGTGGTCTCCTTCGACGAAGCCCAATATTTGACAAATATCCCCATATCTACCAGCGAAGACTCACCGCCTCGCACTCTATACGATGCGTTTTGCGCAGCTGCGAATGCAATTTTGCCCAGTCCGGTGTTCTTCCTCTTTCTGTCCACACAGTTTACCCTCTGGAGATTTGTACCACCTCAGACGATGTCTTTCTTTGAGAGTGTCATCAGCTACAGTGTCCAAAACAATATCCGGCCTCCGTTTACGGAGCTTCCCTTCGACTGCTTCGGGGACGAGACACTTATCCGACCTGGTGAGAAGACACTGAAAGACGTGTCGACCATCCTCTTTATGAGCCAATTCGGAAGGCCAATGCATGTGTCTTTTCTGTACCCTGGTTATGCATGGAACCTGACTCACGCCTTATCTTTTCCAGGTTTTCGAGTCTTGTGGGAGCCATGGTAAATGGAACCGAATGGCACATGGTAAACCTCGCGAGGGCCAAACTCATTGCAAGCGGCAAGCCTAGTATTGCTCAAATGACCGATGACGCGAAGCTGGCCGTCCTCGCCGTGCGCCTTCTTCTTGACCTCAACACGTCCCGAGAGGAAACACAAGCGCGGTTGGCCAGGCTTGTCCAGAATCATATGGCGATAGCATTCTCGATCCCGAAACATCGCGAGACGCTAAGCGTAGGCTACCCTTCGGAACCGATCCTCGCAGAAGCAGCCGCTCGACAGATGTATGTCATGCGTAACAGTTGTAATGCCATGAGCATTGCTTTACTGCTGCAAGAATTTGTGGAACGCGGTTTGGTTGACAAAGGCGAACGTGGCGAGCTTGTCGCTAGGCTCATCTTCACCCTGGCTTATGATGAAGCGGCTGAAGCATATGAAAGAGACACTTCGAAGAATCGTAAGGATCCTATTGACGAAAGCTCGGACTGTCCGTTTTACAGCAGAGGTGTGCCCTTGAAGTACTTCATCAAGGCACTCTTTGGAAAAGGGCACGCGGAACATATCTTCAAAAGCCATCCCGATAATGTCCGAAATGGACAGACTTTCGAGCAGGCGTTCGAGCGCGCCTGGGTACGCTTCACGCACTTCCAGCGCGCAGGGAACTCGTCGGTCATTACGACAGAGGCCGCTTGGGCAGCTGCAGCTCGTGCGATGGCTTTCCAAAGCAGTTCTGGTCAAGCAGGGATGGACATATTTATCCCGGTCCTCTTGCGGGACGAGAAACTCCAGGAGGAAATCATGACCGGTATTCTTGTCCATATCGACGATCGAGTAACGGCCGAGACGGAAGTCAGAGTTGAAATTGACGAACAAGACATCGGGTTTTTCCCAACGCAGCCCGCTGACGGTCTGAATGCGAACACGGATAGTCGGCCGTACATCACGATTGTCATGGAGTTGGGCGTGCTGCCTTTTTATCGAACACAAGCCGAAAATGAGGCGAAGAGCAACGCGACAAAGGCTGCCTGTGCATCTTCCCCTGCAGAGAACAGCACGACTACCAAGAATTTCGCGACAAGCTCGTGGTGCCCTGAAACGGTAGCGCACCCGCGATACTCTATTTTGGCAGTCGGCTGTTCGCCGTCGGTGTACAATGTAGTGGATGACAAAGACGTATATGCGACACTGCTCTCATCTCACCATATCTTGCAAGAACATTCGCGGCAGACACCGGATTCACTGTCAGCAGTGCGGCGGCTGAAGCCGTTTTGGATAGCAGGGCCCGAATGCTTTGATTGGGTGGGCGAAACGAAGCTTTCGTCGGAGGATCCTGCTGAAGAACCTGTGGCTGAAGGGGTATACACAGGCGATGAACTCAGTTCAGTAGCCGAACAGGATGGAGACGAGAATGCATTCATGGCAAATTGTCAATAAATAGAAGATACCCTGAGATCATCTTGTAATATAAACAGCATCGCCGTACATGTACATGTACAGGAAAACTAGAAGAGTTTTCCGCAATACAGTGGTGTGGATTTCTTCTTTCGGGTTCTCGACAATTTATTATCTGATATGAGACTTAGAAGAGGGCGAAAGGGCTTGACTGGTTGCGGCCTTTTGTTTCTTACCTCTGATAATCCCGACAATTTTGTGTCGTGTTATATTTATAGTCCGAAGTCAATTGGCTGACTCACGATGCCACACTCGACAGCAAGCGGCTCTTTCAATACCTGAGTCCAACATGCTAGCTACAGTTGCTGGATTCATTCTCTGGGTCTTTCTGGCTCTCTATCTTTTTTCTTGCTTCGAACAAAGAACTTTGAGAAAATATCTCTCTTTTGTCTGGAACCGAAAAATAAAGGGACGACCCGACGGGCATCTCAGCAAAGGCGAACTTCATGTCGTGCCTCATCACCGAGCCGCCTGAACGAAACGAAAAACAAAAGTTCTTTATATCAAAATCGCAAAACTATAAAAAGAAAGAGAAGAACAATTGAAAGAGACTATTTCACAGTGCATAAAGATCTCTGGCGGGTTCTCTAACAATCAGGAAAGATAACAAAGAGCTGCGGTCGGGGGGTATCACGGGTATAAATAACGAGGCAAGTTCCTCCCGAGTGCTGGACAAGACCACACTGAAGACTGCAAAGATCCCAGAGCTTGGACAGTACGTATGACGCATATCATTCGCGGTATGGCGGCGCAACTGGCACTCTGAGTCCCTCTGCTGATTTTACCGGCGTACCACGTCTGTCAACACTCATCGTTCCATAATGATTTCCGTCTGTGACCATGAATGAACCCGTTTTCAATCATGGCTCGAGCTTTTTGGCACAGGCTGGGAAATTACCAAGGCATCATGATTGGGCAAGTTCGGGCTGGCCGGCTGACTTCCGTTACTGGCTGCGTCGTCGTCGTCAGAGTTGTACTCCTAGCCTGGAGGCTCTCTTACGATTGGGAATCAAGTCCATCTTCGGTGAGCTCATTTGTGTTGCTCGTACGAGACTTGACTGCCATCGTCGGCAATGTTGGAAGACGCAGTGGATCCGTGCGGAACGAGTGCTTGCGAAGTCATCTGAGAGGATTGCGCACTTTACGTCGAGGTCGTCGAGGTCGCCGGTCCCGTAGACGGTTAATTGCGGCGTTCGTTGTGGGAATGCGCTCGGGGCGGGCTGTGAGAAGAGGGCGTTGGTCTATCTTGGCTTTCTTCCTCTGGGGCTCGCCGCGAACACCACGCTCATCAGCCTCTCTTTTCCTCTTTCCCTTGCCAGAGGATAGCACCGAAGTCGCTGGGAGAGGAGCGTTCTCGTCGCGTCCAATCGCGGATCCCCCGGCCTTATTCCCAGAGTGCAAACGCAAATTGGACACGTCGGTGTCGGACGCGGGCGCGGTCTCTGTGTAGCTCGCGCCCTCGCGGATGACGCTGTGCTTCTGCTTCCCGTACGGTACAGCGTAAGCTATTTTGGATTCGACATGCTCTTTGAAGCTAGCAATCACGGATGTTGTCAGCTTCGAATACGCATAGCACAGCATGAGAAGAACTCACCTCTCGTCCGTGTCTTTCTCCTCGTCTTCTTCCTCAGATTTTCCATCGATCCCGACTCGTTCGCCGCACAGCTCCAGCAAATCCATGAGCACATCGCGACCGTACCTCTTCTTGATTACGACTTCCAAGTTCCCCTTCGCAACCCGCGCCATTCCTATTTCTCTCTCTGCGACCTCCAAGCTTTCCATGGCCTCTTGCTGCATTCTTCCCGACTCGTCTCTGTCTCTCCAGAGTGCCTCCTTCTCCATTTCCAACTCGTAAAGCAAACTCTGCAAGTCGTCATGACCCGTCGGATCCAACTGGGAACCATCGTGGCGGGCCGAAAGACTCGTGAACGAGCTAGGAGAATGGAGTTCGAGTTTCTCGTGGTCGACACGAGAGCCTGAGAAGAAAAGGGTAGGGTGTAAGCTAACGGCTTCGTTCAGCAGCTCAAGAAGATACACACCAGCTCCGGTTGAGGTTGGGGTCGAGAAGACGACCTGGTCTAAGGCAGCCTCTTTGGTATAATTGTTCTGGCAGAAGAGGGACGCATTGCTATCCGCCCTCTCCGGTACCAAAGACTCTTGAGGCCATGTTGCCTTCTTGGCCTCTCCAACAGCCTGGACACGCAAGTATAAGGGGAAAGAAAGCAGCGAAGCGGGTTCTCGTCAGAATTCGTCTCATAGCTGAGGTGCAAAACGAATTCACCTTGGTGGGCATGGTCCTATCGAGCGATCGTGTGATGGTGCGTTTGAGCGAGTACACGTCGTCGGGCATGGATACGGGTAGAGGCGCCGTTCCTGAACGTACTTTCAGACGCGTAGCGGACGTCGGCATTGTGGAAGTCGAAATTTGAGAGCGTTGAGAACGTTGAGAGGTGAATGGCTGGTAAGCTGAACCAGATGCGACTGGGAGTATGGGACTCGATTGTGATTGCATGGTTGTGTAGTGATTGTTCGAGGGAGATGTCTGGCGTCGCGGTTGTTCTTTGCAAGTAGGTGAGCCACAGGAAGTTTGGTGCTTAAAAGAGCGTTGACGTACATATTCCCACAACATGGACACACAAACCATACTTCAACTCGCGTCTACACATCTTATCATCTCCACTACACGTTTTCACAAGGATGTAATTCAAACATTGGAATAACATTATTACGCGCTTTCTTTGAAAGATTTGGTAATGGGTAGATCGTACGACAGTCGTTGAAATTTGAGTTCTTCAGGACTTCACACTGGTCTGGTGTCCCTGTAACTCATGCATATAAAACTAAGTGGCTCTTATAGGATTTCCGTTCAGGTGCGCCGGAGGCTCTGCATGCATTCAAGGCACGAGAGAACTCGAAATCTCAATAGTCAAGTTCCCGATCTTTGAAATGATAAGCTTATGTGTAGGCCACATCACTGATTCCGTACGATATGCTTGGCTTAGGTCACTCCAACTAGTCAACTCAAATTAGAAATCGATAACCCCGAGCTCTACAGCCCAGGGCTGAGAGAAACTGTGTTCCTTGCGAGTTATTTTGATCTCAGGGTATCTCCTATTTACTGAGAATTTGCCATGAATGCATTCTCGTCTTCATCCTGTTCGACTACTGAACGGAGTTCATTGCCTGTGTATACACCTTCAGCCACAGGTTCTTCAGGAGGATCCACCGACGAAAGCTTCGTTTCGCCCACCCAATCAAAGCATTCGGGCCCTGCTATCCAAAATGGCTTCAGCCGCCGCACTGCGGACAGTGAATCCGGTGTCTGCCGCGAATGTTCTTGCAAGATATGGCAAGACGAGAGTAATGTCGCATATACGTCTTTGTCATCCACTACATTGTACACCGACGGCGAACAGCCGATTGCGAAAATAGAGTATCGTGGGTGCGCTACCATTGCGGTGCGCATTGAGCTTGTCGCAACATTCCTGGCAGTCGTGCTGTTTTCTGCAGGGGAAGGTGCGCAATCAGCCTTTGTCGCGTTGCTCTTCGCCTCATTTTCGGCTTGTGTCCGATAAAAAGGCTGCACGCCCAACTCCATGACAATCGTGATGTAGGGCCGACTATCCGTGTTCGCATTCGGCTGGGTCGGGAAAAAACCGATGTCTTGTTCGTCAATTTCAGCTCTGACTTTCGTCTCGGCCGATACTTGATCGTTGAGATGGACAAGAATCCCGGTCATGATTTCCTCGTGGAGTTTCTCGTCCCGCAAGACGACCGGGATAAATATGTCCATCCTTGCTTGACCAGAACTGCTTTGGAAAGCCATCGCACGAGCTGCAGCTGCCCAAGCGGCCTCTGTCGATATGACCGACGAGTTCCCTGCACGCTGGAAATGCGTGAAGCGTACCCAGGCGCGCTCGAACGCCTGCTCGAAAGTCTGTCCATTTCGGACATTATCGGGGTGGCTTTTGAAGATGTGTTCTGCATGGGTTTTCCCAAAGAGTGCTACAATGAAATACTTCAAGGGCACACCTCTGCTGTAAAACGGAAATTCCGAGCTTTCGTCAACAGGATCCTTACGGTTCTCCGAAGTATCCTTCTCATAAGTTTCAGCCGCTTCATCGTAAGCCAAGGTGAAGATGAGCCTAGCGACAAGCTCGCCTCGTTCGCCTTTGTCGACCAAACCGCGTTCCACAAATTCTTGCAGCAGTAAAGCAATGCTCATGGCATTACAACTGTTACGCATGACATTCATCTGCCGAGCGGCTGCTTCTGCGAGGATCGGTTCCGAAGGATAGCCGATGCTTAGCGTCTCACGATGCTTTGGGATCGAGAATGCTATCGCCATATGATTCTGGACAAGCCTGACCATCCGCGCTTGTGTATCCGCTCGGGACGTGTTGAGGTCAAGAAGAAGGCGAACGGCGAGGACGGCCAGCTTCGCGTCATCGGTCATCTGAGCAATATCAGACTTGTTGCTTGCAATGAGTTTGGCCCTCGCGAGGTTGACTATATACCGTTCGGTTCTATGCACCATAGCTCCCATAAGACTCGAAAACCTGGAAAAGATAAGTCCTGAGTCAGGTGTCATGCGAAACCAGGATACGAAAAGACACATACAACGGCCTTCCGAATTGGCTCATAAAGTGGATGGTTGACACGTCTTTCAGCGTCTTCTCACCAGGTCGGATAAGTGGTTCGTCCCCGAAGCAATCGAAGGGAAGCTCCGTAAACGGAGGCTGGATACTGTTTTGGTCACTGTAGCTGATGACACTCTCAAAGAAAGACATCGTCTGAGGTGGTACAAATCTCCAGAGGGTAAACTGTGTGGACAGAAAGAGGAAGAACACCGGACTGGGCAAAATTTCATCCGTAGCTGAGCAAAACGCATCGTATAGAGTGCGATGCGGTGAGTCTGCGCTGGTAGGTATGGTAATATTCGTCAAATATTGGGCTTCGTCAAAGGAGACCACCACGCGAGCATCAGGCGAATTACAATTGTCATCTCCGACGAGTTTGCCGATGAAAGAAATTAACCCAGAGACCTTATTTTGCGTCTGCTTAGCGATGAAGTTGAACACAGCAGGGTCGAACTTGTCCTTGACTTCAATTTCCTCCTTTTCGAGGAGCTCCTGAAAGGCCCGTTCATCTCTCTACTCAAGATAGTTAGCAGAAAGAGCGAATGCGATTTACTGAAAACATGTACCTCATACTCCATACGCACAACCCTCCGGTATAAGTTGTTCCGACCCTTCTCCTCGAGATAAAATGACCAGGCGTCCGCCACATCCCCGTACGTTTTCGCTGGCTCAAGCCAGTCCTTAAGCGTTTCAACTTCTTCGAGCACGGCTGAGAACAGATCGTAGAGAAATTTCAGGAAGTAGAGGCGAGCTGGTAGGAATGCTCTTGGTGCGTTATGGAAATGTTCGCGTATTACATTGTCAGGGAAAGGATACGGGAAACCTAAGAATGATTTACTCAGCCGAAGTAGTGCAGCATCTCTTTTTCACTCACCCTTCTTCTCCTCATCCGCCGTTAGATTGAACGGAATGGTGAATACAAGTTTACTGTGCTCGTGCACGGTCCGTGATTTTCCCGTTCCAGAACTCTGGACGATGAATAGACTGTTTGCGTTGCTCCTCAAACCCTTGATCCAAGTCATAGTGGCGACCGTGTCGTAAAGCAAAAGATGGGCTCTTCCCTGGTACGGCACCTTCCATGCCAGTTTGACAGCTGAGGCCATATTTATCAGATGAGACGGTCGGAGACACAGGATGAGACATGAATACCTAACACTATATAGGATTTAAAAAAAAGAAAGGAAGGAATCCGAAAAATATCACTTGCTCTGTTGATCTTTATCATCTGTGCTATTGTCGACGTCCACATACGCATACGGGTTCTTTTGAAGGTCGACTGGGTAACCTTAAATGAGGAGGATAGAATGGCAGCCGAATTCACTTACGCAGATTTCTGGCTTCTTTATAATCCTTCTTCTCATACGCCCCTTTAAGGAGATCTTCTAAAGCAGTGCCGTATTGCGACATTGCTTGATGCGCCCCTGGATACTTTTGGAGTTTTGAGTCGAGTCTATCGCACGTCTCAGCGATAGCTACAAGGATCCATTCAGGAATGGTCGCTGGCATGGCCTTGGAATTGTCTTGAAGATAAGCCGCCGTATCCTCGTCTAGCTTATGATGATCAAGCTTGTCGTATCGGGATTCAATGGGCTTCAATGCCGGCTCTTGTCGCTGCGTCTCAGTCTTCGGACTTGTTGAACGAACGTTGAAGTTATCATCATGTTCATCCGTGGGGTTACCTCCCTGGCCGAAAGAAACATTTGCACCTGCCATGGTTTGAAAAGAAAAGGATCGTAAATTAGCCGCGGCCGTTTACGAAGCCAATTTATTCAAGCTCCGACCGGAATCAGAATGCAGACCACAGGCGGGAACAGAACCAACTCCGACGAAGAGGGGAGTTCTGATACGGACTCGAGTAGCGACAGTGACGACTCATCGGATTACGCTGGCACGGGCGATAGCGACGGAGACGGAGATGAGAACGCCGGAGACGACGACGATGACGACGGTCCGTGCCAGCCACAGAATCACTACCAGCAGCGCACCACAGGATGATTAGGCGCGTCAGGCGCTTCGCACATGCACCCGCGCCCCGAAAACGCGCAGTCCTCGTCGCGCCCGGAGACACACTCCAGCTTAACCTTTCCCAGAGAGATATTCCAGACGTGACCTCCGTTACGTTGCCTACTGGTGTGCCTGATACCCAACCGTCGTCTACGTCCAACAATGTGGCGGGCGGGAGCGCCGCTGCAGCGGAAAATGCCAGAAACACGCAGAAGGCGCAGCCCAATCCCAAGACGACGAGCGCGCCGAAGGGACAGGCCACACATCAGGCGCCGCCGTCGAAGACGACCGCAGGCGGGTCAGATTCAGATTGCACGCATCGAACAGACCTCTTGCAGGTCATGCGCTCGCCATCGTACTGATCGTCATCGGTAGTCTAATGCTCTTCGTCGGGATCGCGCACAGGCACGTGCGCAAGGGCGTCTTCCTTGCTTCGCCGCCTGGGTCCATTGCCAGTGCCGTTGCGCTCACCTCGCACTCGGGCTTTGGCATGTTCCTTGTCCCATACGATACGGACGTTGGTATCGCATCGAAACTCTCACCGCTGCTCTTTAGCCTCGACCGCCGCTCCGGCGCCATCGTTGCGACCGACCGCCCTGGCTTCGAGTTCAGCAGAGGCGACTCCGACCCATCGGACACAGATATGAACGAAAAGAGGGTGTCGGAGAACGTCATGCGTAAAAGGGGCGCGAGCTCGAGCGTAAGCTCGCAGGAGGAGACAAGGATGTCGCTGTAAGGAAGGAACTCCAATCCTATCCCGTTAGCTCAGTCCGGATACCTGATCGAGCCGTTCACACCTCCGTCCGGAACCCCGGATGACCGGCCCTGACCTCGAAGACTGTGAGCGGTCTGTTTCCTTGTTGCGTGTCATCTCTCCGTTGCTCTCTTTACGCTCTTTCCTCTCTTTACTGTGTTCTTTAGACCTATGTTTATTTGTGGACTAGTGTTTCAATACTTTGTCTCGAACTGTACTTTATTCTTGGGTTCCGTTGTTTCCTAATACTATGTAACTCCTAGATGTCCATATCAACTCCACTGAAAGTCACATCATTTGTCGCGAAATAATTGTTTCCATGGGTAATATACCTGGAGTGCGACGACTATAATCGCTAATCCCCATAAATTAGAGTCAGGAGGGCGAACGTCATTGGGTCGGCGAACTACGCTAGTAATTAACAGGACTGGCAGGTTGGCAGAATGCAAAACGACACTCACTGGTAGCAGAAAGAGAAGGACAAGTGTAGCGCTGCTTCATATGAGACTTAGGGTTTCCTTGTGGAACCCTCGGTGACACGAACGCGCGCCCGTCGTCAGCACAACGCTGGACAGCAGCTAAGGCATCGCACCGCCGACAGCGCTGGCTTCCGCGGCTATTTGCCAGCAGGCCGGACTGTCAGCCCGTCGCAGTCGAAACTGGACTAAGTCTGACTCCATCGACCTAACCACATTATGGAAGCCATGCGCTGGCTCCGAAACGTCGTCGAAAGGCTAGATACACTTCCGCGGCTTTTGCCAGCAGTTCGGACTGTCAGCCCGCCTCAGCTGGACGGACGACTCCATCGAGTTGCCACATTATGGAAGGAGAGCTGGCCTCGAACCGACTTGGACAAACTAGGTGCACTTCCGCGGCTTTTGCCAGCAGCCCGGACTGTCAGCCCGTCACAATTTAAACTGGATGGACGACTCCATCGGACTGCCACATTATGGAAGGAGAGCTAACGGTCCTATTTCGTTTCTGTTGACGCGCGCCTGTGCGCGATGCGATAGGACTTGGAAAATCACAGAAACTCCGAAGGAAAATCTACAACCGCCAGTCTCAATTTTGAGCGCGTTTGTGAATATCATTCAGGTCTCACCAATGGTTTCACACTGCTATCTCCAGCACTACTCGTATCAAAATGGCAAGAAGAGGCCGTCGCTCTTCCTGATCATTTCCCGTGGATATGGATTAATGTCAGAAACAAGTGGCACAGTCGAGAAACTCATAAAGAGGCAAGGCATTGAACGTCAGCATAGCAAGCGTGGATGGGAGTGAGTGAGGGTTGGGCTCAGAAAAGATAGTGGCGATGCCCGTGCTAGTCTCGAGTGGCATGGACTCTACGACGCGCTCTCGTGAGCAGGTGGCACAAGCTTGAAACGAAGTAATATGCTTACGAAGGGGCTTCAAGTCATCGACAGAGGTAAGACGGGAGAAGGGTAAATGAAAATAGTATGCGTGCTCTGGCTGGAGTTGGTAGAGGTAGGAGAACAAGGAACTAACGAGCAGGAGGGGCGGACCTGCGCTCTATTTATCGCGTCCCAGACCGTGTTTCGAGCTCCGCTTGAATAGAATCGGCGTCCACCAATGGCATCACTTCCAGCCCTCAACATTTGCTTCCGGAGCCGAGATGGTATGGTCAGCGCTAATTACGGCCGCTGGTTCCGCGTGGGAAGGCGCGAGCAAATTCGAGCTCAGGTATTGCAGCTGAGAACGAAGCTGGTTCGCGAAACCGTACCTACGCGTCAGCGGAGAAGTTCAGACAGCGGCGTCGGCGGCGCTGGTTGCCCGTCGTGGGCGGGTGTCGGTGCTGACTTTGAGTATGGATGGCCATAGGTAACGCGTTAGAAGAGAAACTACTGACTCTACGTCTGACGTGACCGGCCGCTTCAGTCTTAACAGAAAGTTGGAACTGAGCTTTTGGCACTTTACGCTCGCACTATGCACGGGCTTGCTGGTGCTTGCACGCAGAAAGACAAGACCAACCCGGAACGCCAGAAGTTTAAGAAACATGTTAGACAGTCTCTGATAAAACTCTTGGGGGAAACACGAAGAGCTCGAAGGGGCGGTGTGGTGTGGGAATCCTCGTCACGACCGTGACAAATGGGTGAAAAGCATGAATGTACCTTATTTATTTTTCTTGAGTAAGTTTGAACTGACATTTTAGACGAAGCGTCTTTAGCGAATGCAGAATAATGCCATGCCATAGAGAGTTAGAACGAGAAAGTCAATCAAATTTGTAAAGGAATCTCATTATACTGCTATGTGTTGAGATTGTATACATGACATAAGCAGCTCGCGTGTCGGTGGCGAAGTGTTTCCTATTTTGTTTTGTCTCATATTATGTGATGCCGGAGCGGCTGACACTATTTACAATTTTTCTGTCTATATGCACACCTCAGTCTCGTACCGTCTAGACTGAGGTGAGCATATTAGTCTGCCGCTAGTTTATTTCCTTACTCACTACCTGTAATTAGCCGGATTTCTATTGCAGGTAGATAGACTAATATACACGAGTCTCGTACCGTCTAGACTGAGCCGGATTTCTATTGCAGATTCTGTTTAGGTTATGAGCCTTGCGCCCTGAACCACTGCATCGGAAACTACAGAGTTACGGTACTAAAGGTGTATGCACCCGAGACTCACTAGAGGACAGCGCGTGACCCTAGGATTGGCAATTAACGAAGATCCAGCCTATATCGAGGCAACGGTCCCGAGAAACGTTCGCGAAACCGCGGTACCTGACTCAGAGTACGAGAGCGCGGAGGACGGCGACGTTGAGAGCGAAGCAGGAAGTGAAATTCAGGGTCGCGGCGCAGAAGCGGTTGTACCTTTCCCTCCAGGTTACGGACCAACAACAGTTACGTCTACTACGTCTAATAATCCCGTTACTTCACAAAGGCCAGCCGACATGTCGGGAAACGATCAAGGGATGTCGATCCAGAATTTGTCGGATGACAACAAGCTAAAAGCTAATGGAGAGAACTACTTCCCTTGGAAGTCAGTTATCGAGATGATTCTCGAATCTAAAAGCTTAATGGGTTACGTTGATGGGACGTTTAAGGAACCGGCCAAGACCGATTCCGACTATGACACGACGTTTCCGGTGTGGAGGATGAAAAATAGCCGCGCGCTAGCGCATATAGCCCTAAACGTCGACATGACACTCATTGCCGAGCACCCGACGAAGGAGGCTAAACAATTTTGGGACGCGTTAGCCGATCGCTTTGGCAAGAAAAATGTGATGGCCAAATCTCTTGCCAACGCAAATCTCCGATCCAAAAGAATTCAATCGTCCGAACGTATGGATGCTCATATTCAGGAACTCCGCAAGCGACGTGCCACGCTCATTAACGCCGGTGGATCTCTCCCGAATGAGGAATGGCTTATGGTTATCCTCGGATCTCTCACCGGAGATTGGGATTCGTTCGCGATGCTAGGTCACACAATCACAGACCCAGAAGCACTTATCAAAATTTTGGAAGTCCACCAGCTCAAACTCGATATGGACAAGGGCCAGAAGAAAGCGTCCTCTAGCGAGACAGCGATGCGCACCGGTGGTCAGGGTAGACCCCAAGGCCGCGGCCGTTCCGGGGTGATTTGTTGGAACTGCAACGAACGCGGCCACGTCCAAGCCGTCTGCACCAAACCAAAAAGGACGCACCGGCAGCTAATAATACGAAGGAAACCGCAAATGCCGCAGCGCCCGCGGAGAAATCCGATTCCCAATCGGAAAGCGCAAATCTTGCGGCCGCCACACCCACACAGACGTTCGCGCTGAATGCAGGAGCCCAGGGTCTCAGGGGCAACGCGTGGCTTATGGATTCTGGTGCCACGTCCCATATGGCGAAGCACCGGCTCGAATTTTCTAAATACACAGTTATTGAGCCGTTTAGTGTGTCTACTGCTCAAAAAGGCGGGACCCTTTTAGCAATCGGGCGCGGGACGATCGTTGCTAAATTCCTTCACAAGGGAGAAGTAACCGAAGTCGCCATATCGGGGGTATTGCATACTCCGGAGATCGAAACGAGCCTCATGTCAGTATCCAAACTTATGGCATGCGGAGTCAACGTGAATTTTACAAACGGTCGATGCTATCTCAACCGTGACGGGAGAACTTTTGGCTATGGGAATCAGATCGGGCATCTTTTCCATTTGCGCATGGCCGTGAATCACGAGTCGGCTAGTCTTGTGACACCTGATCGAGACCAGCGCCAGCCTCTTCAGGTTTGGCACGAACGCTTTGGGCATGCAGGTTCCGATAAACTTCTCGCGATGGCCGAGAACGGCACAGTGACTGGAATGGAGATCGCTCACGGGGAAGACCATCACCGATGTGAAGGGTGTATCCTCGGGAAACTCCCCGCGACTAGCGCGCCCAGTCGGCCAGACCATTCACTGAACCCTGGCGATGTAATTCACTCAGACATTGAGTATATGCTAGACCGATCGTTTGGAGGGGCGATCTATTCTTTAAAATTCACGGATGGGGCTAGCGGCTATCTTTACCAATATCCTTTAAAGGATAAATCCTCGGAAACCGTCCTCGCAAAATGGAAGGAAGTCGTGGCGTCCCTGAAAACCCAATTCGACGTGACTGCGCGTGCTCTTCACACGGACAACGGGACAGAGTTTGTCAACCACGAAATGCACACATACAATGCCGTGAACGGCATAGTCCACCGTTTGACGGCCCCTCACCGTCATGAACAGAACGGTCTAGCGGAGCGAATGAATCGGACTGGCGCAGATGCCGTCCGATCCATGCTGCACACCGCTAATCTCCCTCGCGCGTATTGGGCGGAGGCATATGCTTACTTCACGTACTGTCACAATCGCTTGAGCGCGGCCTTTCTAGACCCTGGCAAGACTCCGTTTGAGATCTTGCACAAGAGGAAGCCTGACGTCCGTCATCTCCGGATCTTCGGCTGTGTGGCATATGCTCGGATCGTCCCTGAGCTCCGTAAGAAGCTCGATCCAAAAGCAGAACGCGGAATTTTCGTGGGTGTACGTGACGATGCGGCATGGAAAATCATGAATCCCGCCAGCCGTGAAATCACTTTCTCACGTGACGTTGTCTTCGATGAACAGGGTCGTTTTACGCAACGCAGATCCCCCGTTACTGAATACATTGCCAATGATGAGTCCGAAGACGGACCATCCCTTTCTGAGGAGGGAGAGCATGCCCGTGCAGATCCTGTAGAGGTTAATCCTCGCCGATCCGCCCGTGTCCCACAGACCACAGAACGGCGTGCCGCAGGAATTGACCAAGAGCGTACGCTGTCCCATTTGGACCATGTTCCAAACGACAACGAGCGCGCAAATGCCACCAAAGCCAGACGTGTCGTCGCTGGCATTCCCATCCCTCGCTCCGCGAGCGAGGCCCTCAATTCTGCCCAAGCGGCAGAATGGAAAACTCAAATGAATTATGAACTAAGTAAACTTGACGGCATGGACGTCTGGGAAATTGTTCCCCGTCCTGATGATCTGCACGTGATCCAGGGAATGTGGGTTTTCAATGTTAAAGAAAATGTCGACGGTTCTCTCGATTACCGTGCCCGATGGGTGGCACGCGGCGATTCTCAAGTTGAAGGCCTAGAATTTGATGAAACCTTTGCAGCCTCAGGTGATTATGTTGCGGCCAAAATAGTCATGGCTCTCAGTGCAGAATCTACCTCGGATCTCGTCACGATCGACATTAATTCCGCTTATCTCCACAGCCCCCTCGACAAAAACGACCTTGTTGTTGAATTTCCAACCGGCCTAAAAGAATTGGCTCCGGCAGGGATACACGACCCTGTATGCCGACTAAACCGCGCGCTGTACGGTTTACGTCAAGGCGCGCGTGCATGGGCCGATCACCTATCTGGAAGACTAGATCGTCACGGCTATCACCGGCTCGTTAGCGCCCCCAGTGTGTATCACCGGTCAGACGCCGAGGGGGAGTCTATTGTAGCAACACATGTCGATGACTGCACAGCGGCGTGTAGTTCGGCGTCTGGAAAGAAAGAAGCCGATCGATTCAGGGGTGATATAGGATCCGACTTTCAATTCAAGGAGAAATTCGCAACGCAACGTGCCGTACAGTTGGGCCTAACCGTAGAAAAGAATACCAAAGACGGCTGGGTCAAGATTTCGGCACCGATCAAAATTAAGCGCGCACTAGAGAAATATGGTCTTCTTGATGCAAACACTGTCAGGACGCCGATGGCACGAAATGCGTTAACTATTTTTGATCAAGATGAATCGGAGGGATTCGAGACCCAACCGTGGCCGTTTTCAAGTTTGATCGGGGAACTCCTTTTTTTAGCTACCGTCCTCCGCATTGACATCGCGCTAGCAGTAAATATACTAGCGCGGTTCTTGCAAAAGCCAAAACTAATACATTGGATGGCAGCGAAGCGCGTACTAAGGTACCTAAAGGGTTCGATGGAGCTAGGGATAATGTATCGAGGGGGAGCGGCGGAGAAGAAACCGTTTGGTTTCTGCTGATTCGGATTGGGCGGGGGACCTTGGCGATCGAAAGTCGATCGGAGGTTACGTGTTTATGGTCAATGGAGGACCAGTCGGATGGAAAGCGAAGAAGCAAAGCGTGGTCGCTACGTCAACGGCAGAAGCTGAATATTTGGCAGCATCAATCTGCACTCGGGAAGGGCTGTGGCTGCGTAATTTCTTTCAGGAGATTGGTCGGGAGTTCGGAAGAGAACCAATCAAAATTTACGTGGATAATCAAGCGGCGATACAGATGGCCGCTAATCCGGTTTTTCACTCGCGTACGAAACACATTGATATTCCCGTTCACCATATACGTGATGAAGTCAAGAAACGCCGGGTCGAATTTATTCATATCCGCGGCGACAAAAACCCAGCCGATATGCTTACCAAGCCGCTTCCTCCGGCGGCTCACTGGTCTTGCATCGACTTATTGGGTATGAACTGACACGCTGCGCTGAGGGGGAGTGTTGAGATTGTATACATGACATAAGCAGCTCGCGTGTCGGTGGCGAAGTGTTTCCTATTTTGTTTTGTCTCATATTATGTGATGCCGGAGCGGCTGACACTATTTACAATTTTTCTGTCTATATGCGCACCTCAGTCTCGTACCGTCTAGACTGAGGTGAGCATATTAGTCTGCCGCTAGTTTATTTCCTTACTCACTACCTGTAATTAGCCGGATTTCTATTGCAGGTAGATAGACTAATATACACGAGTCTCGTACCGTCTAGACTGAGCCGGATTTCTATTGCAGATTCTGTTTACTATGTAGTCAGCTGCCAAAATCATATCTAACCTTCACTCGCGCTCTCTCCTGCTCGCAAGTAAAAATGAATTCCCGGCATTACGTAATACAGTCATTCACCGGTCAATGGGACACCAAATCGCCATCGCGAACTCAACCACATGTTTCCCCTTTTTCACGAAACAAAAAATACTGGAAGGTAAACAAACTACTTTAGAATGTCCTTACAGAATTTTGTGTAAAATAAAGGAGATATGAAAGAGATATAGTGAAAACAAAAAGTTGTGACGTTTTTGCTCCTCACCGCTCAATGGGACAGTAGCTTTCCCACGACCCTTACCACAATAGTAGAGTAACTACGGGTGGTACTGGCCACCAAAGTGCATGTACTGGTAGCTACAGATGTCCTCTTCGTGAATATGCCTCTAACCATGGATTTATATAATGTTGAATAATTAAATTGTCTTCGAAGCCATCTAGGACACATATGGGACTTCTGTAACACCTGTGACCTCATGATAGGATAGAGCATATATACTGTCATTCTCAAGATCTGTTCAGATTCTCCTTCATATAATGTCATGTTTATGTTACAGACATATTCTCCTCTCATTATATGAAAAATCAGTGTAGATCCAAAGGGAGAAAATTTGTGCAGAAGGCAGAATGTATTGTGTCACACCAAGTTGCAGTTACCATTTTAGTACGATTTGACTGTATTTTGAGCATTTCTCAAGCAATACTGAGCCTGGCTGGCTCACACTTGGTATACAGTACTTTGACATGCATTCAAGCTCGAGATCGCAAAATTAATTGGAAAAAACGGTTGAGAAATGGGTGTTTTAGGCGGGTGTCCCATTGAGTGGTGATGTCCCATTGACCGGTGAATGACTGTAATAGCATACACAACAAAGCGATTTTTTTTTTGATTTTTTTTTTGTTTCCTGTTTCCTGTCGGAGCTTGAATAAATTGGCTTATTTACTTACGTACTTCTGTGTTCTCTCCGATCCTTCTCTTTTCAAACTATGGCAGGTGCAAATTATGGCATTTGTTATCGCTGAAAAATCGAACTTTTCATTTGAAGTTCGAACTCCGAAGTCGAACTCCGAAGTCGGAAGTCGGAAGCTGTGATGACGTAAGTTGCAGATCGCAAGTTGCAACTCGCAGGTTGCAACACGCAAGTCGTAGCTCTGAATCCAACCTCCCCAATATTGCGGTGAGTGGGCATATTTGTAAATGTGTGACTCAAATTATCAAATAAATATAATAATTCAGGGAATGCACTCGGATACCTCCGAGCCACATTGCCTGCAATGCAAATGCCGATCCTTCGTGTCGTCAACAATCTATGGAGCTCAGCATTCCGAAAGCGGATCTCTGTACGCGCTTGGGGCTGGTCAATGCAGCATGTTGTATCAGTCCTGATGTCGAAGGTTATTTGCGCGACAAGCTCAAGATTGTGGCGAATGAGGTTGTTCAGCATAGCGCTGCCCTAAGTCTTGGTGTCACCGGGATGGGTGGCAAGAATGAGCAATCATATGACAACCTTAAGATACAGACTCCGCAATTGTTGGTGAGACTGCGGGGTATGGCATGGGTCTCATCATGCTTGCTACTGTAGACGGAAGATGTGCAGATAAGGTGCTAGCGTATGCAAGAGAAACACTGCACGAGAAAACCACCTGTGGTCTTGCAGTCGGACTGGCCTTCCTTTATTATGGTCAACGGAACAGACAGACAACATGGTGACAATGCGTCTAGCTGAGAAGGTAAAGATACCCCTTTGTACCTAGTTCTCATACATCAGTCCGAGGCATCATCACTATCTATGTCGTGCGCTCGCAGTTTCTATGGTAAAAAAATGTTGCGGACAAACACGAGGACCCAATGGCTCGCTTTGGCACCATTCTGTGCCAGGTGGTGGGCACAAAGTGACAATCAATCTGCGGAGCTGCATTGGCAATCGCAACACAAGTGCCATTGTCGGTATGGTCTTGTTCTGTCAATTCTGATGTTGGTATCCGCTCACGCACTGCACTTGCCTTGCAAAGGAGCCTACTCCTACTATTAGTCTTGATGGCGACTTAAAGGTATGGACTACTATCAGTGTCATTATTTGTTCGCCAGTTCTCCCTTTTTGCAGACTCCCAAGTTCGAATCCATCTTCAATGCAAAACTGAGTCTTTTTGCGTACCCCTCGCCGACTTAACCTTCGACAAAAGAGTTTATCGATAAGGTCGTGACAGCTGGGCTGTCTACCACCGCGAAGGTGGAAGCACGTGAAAGGACAGAGGAAAAAGAAGGGGGCTGCCACCGCTAATAGTGATGCTTTGGAGACTGCGAGACCATTTTATTGCTCGCGTTTAACTTGATTACTGACAGAAAAAAAATATGAAAGGATGGCAAGAGGCAGCCAAAAGTCGATGCAAAGGGCGACATCGACATGAATGTGGATGAGGCTTCATCTTCAGCATCCCCTGCGGGCGACATCTCACCCATCACAGGCACGGTCTAAAATTTCCTTGAAGCGCCGAAGTCTGAAGGCAAAGCACTTGAAAGCAAAAAGTGCAAATCGGAGCCTTCATTTAAGACTTTGCCCAACTTCACGTGTGCAATTCCTGCGCAGTTGGCACATATCACTTTTCCAGCTGAAGGTTGTTTCCAACCTGTTCACCCTGTCTCGACTCGGACGCCGAAGACCACAAAGGGGAAGGCATCGACAGTGTCTGCGGTGAAAGCACCTTCGCTTGTACCACTGGGCGTGACGTCTGAGCGCTACACTGGTGGCGGGAGGATTCTCATTCTCATTAACCAGTCATTGGATGAGCCTGCCGAATACATCGAGGCGGAGCTCCCAGTCCTTGTTCCGGCAGTGGAAGCAGCTGCATCACCGGCACCAGGAGCAACTGTTTCCGCATAACGTCGACTAGACAGTCTAATGGAAGGCTGTCCCGTAGTAGCTCCACAAGCTTGTGCAAAGACGAAGAGACGTGCGGGCCGTGCTTGATGAAAGGCTCCGCATCTTCGTGTGGGTTGAAAAGGTCATCCTCGAGTTTCCGGGATCAAGGAGGCCCACGAGCCGCCCAAGTTTGCATATCTGAGAAAAGTCGAATCCGTACGAGATATTGTTGCTTAACACAAGTCGTGCAGGCAATAGATACACGGTATAGTCCTGAAAGAACACGTGATGGAGATGAGTCAGACTCAGGGTATTACTTGCCTTTTCTGGATGTAAAATATGGCCCAGGATCCATACCGGGTATTAAATACAGCAAAATAATAGACATGTCAACCTAGGAGCATGGAGTTATAAGCTTAACATAATTAATGAAAATCAGTGAGTTTTAAATACAATAATTTAACGAGCAAGTTGTGACTTCGATTTGTTCGATCATCGAGTTCGAACTGAGAGTTCGGAGTTCGCATAGGTAATGCGTGGGAATTGCGACCTCGACCTCGCACTAGCATACATTTTTACAACCTCGATTTCGGACTTGCATAATTCTTGTGAGTTCGACTCGTGACTTGCTTTGTTTCTTACAAGTTCGACTTCGTTCTTTGTTAAACAGTGAAAAAAATGCCCATACAAATGTTTCTTTCGGCCAGGGAGGTAACCCCACGAATGAACATGATGACTTCAACGCTCGTTCAACAAGACTGAGGACTGAGTCGCCGCGACAAATGCCGGCATTGATGCCCATTGAAGCCCGATACGACAAGCTTGATCATCATAAGCTAGACGATCATACGATGGACTATATTCAAAACATTTTCGGACCATTAACAACGACTGTACGCTCCCATTATGTCCTTTCAGCTGTCGCCGAGACGTGCGATAGACTAGACCGTCGTTTCCGAATGTTATCAGAGGCGAAAGAAGTGATCTCGCAATACGGCACCACTTTGGTGGATCTCATTAACGAGTCGTATGAGAGAAAGGATTTTAAACAACTCAGAAATCTACGTAAGTGAATTCGGCTGCCATTCTATCCTCCTCATTTAAGGTTACCCAGTCGACCTTCAAAAGAACCCGTATGCGTATGTGGACGTCGACAATAGCACAGATGATAAAGATCAGCAGAGCAAGTGATATTTTTTCGGATTCCTTCCTTTCACCTATTAATATTTTGTACAGAGTTAGGTGCTCATGTCTCATCCTGTGTCTCCGAGCACCTCATCTGATAAATATTGCCTCAGCTGTCAAACTGGCATGGAAGGTGCCGTACCAGGGAAGAGCCCATCTTTTGCTTTACGACACGGTCGCCACTATGACTTGGAACAAGGTTCTGAGGAGCAACGCAAACAGTCTATTCATCGTCCAGAGCTCTGGAACTGGAAAATCACGAACCGTGCACGAGCACAGTAAACTTGTATTCACCATTCCGTTCAATCTATCAGCGGATGAGAAGAAGGGTGAGTTACAAAGATGCTGCACTACTTCGGCTGAGTAAATCATTCTTAGGTTTCCCGTACCCTTTCCCTGACAGTGTAATACGCAAACATCTCCATAATGCACCAAGAGCATTCCTACCAGCTCGCCTCTACTTCCTAAAATTCCTCTGCGATCTGTTCTCAGCCGTGCTCGAAGAAGTTGAAACGCTTAAGGACTGGCTTGAGCCAGCGAAAACGTACGGGGATGTGGCGGAAGCCTGGTCATTTTATCTCGAGGAGAAGGGTCGGAACCACTTATACCGGAGGGTTGTGCGTATGGAGTACGAGGTACGTGTTTTCAGTAAATCGCAATCGCTTTCTCTGCTAACTATCTTGAGTAGAGAGATGAACGGGCCTTTCAGGAGCTCCTCGAAAAGGAGGAAATTGAAGTCAAGGACAAGTTCGACCCTGCTGTGTTCAACTTCATCGCTAAGCAGACGCAAAAAAAGGTCTCTGGGTTAATTTCTTTCATCGGCAAACTCATCGGAGATGACAATTGTAAATCGCCTGATGCTCGCGTGGTGGTCTCCTTTGACGAAGCCCAATATTTGACGAATATTACCATACCTACCAGCGCCTCACCGCATCGCACTCTATACGATGCGTTTTGCTCAGCTGCGGATGAAATTTTGCCCAGTCCGGTAATCTTCCTCTTTCTGTCCACACAGTTTACCCTCTGGAGATTTGAACCACCTCAGACGATGTCTTTCTTTGAGAGAGTCATCAGCTACAGTGACCAAAACAATATTCGGCCTCCGTTTACGGAGCTTCCCTTCGATTGCTTCGGGGACGAGCCACTTATCCGACCTGGTGAGAAGACGCTGAAAGACGTGTCGGCCATTCCCTTTATGAGCAAATTCGGAAGGCCAATGTATGTGTCTTTTTTGTTCCCTGGTTGTGCATGGGACCTGGTTATGCATGGGACCTGACTCACGCCTTATTTTGTCCAGGTTTTCGAGTCTTATGGGAGCCATGGTACACGGAACCGAACGGCACATGGTCAACCTCGCGAGGGCCAAACTCATTGCAAGCGACAAGCCTGATATTGCCGAGATGACCGATGACGCGAAGCTGGCTGTGCTCGCCGTGCGCCTTCTTCTTGACTTCAACATGTCCCGAGAGGATACACAAGCGCGGTTGGCCAGGCTTGTCCAGAATCATATAGCGATAGCATTCTCGATCCCGAAACATCGCGAGGCGCTAAGCGTAGGCTACCCTTCGGAACCGATCCTCGCAGAAGCAGCCGCTCGACAGATGTATGACATGCGTAACGGAGCGGACGCTGCGAATGTTCCTTTACTGCTGCAAGAATTTGCGGAACGCGGTTTGGTCGACAAAGGCGAACGTGGCGAGCTTGTCGCTAGGCTCATCTTCACCCTGGCTTACGATGAAGCGGCTGAGGCTTATGAAAGAGACACTTCGGAGAACCGTGAGGATCCTGTTGACGAAAGCTCAGACTGTCCGTTTTACAGCAGAGGTGTGCCCTTGAAGTACTTCATCAAGGCACTCTTTGGAAAAGGGCACGCGGAACATATCTTCAAAAGCCACCCCGATAATGTCCGAAATGGACGGACTTTCGAGCAGGCGTTCGAGCGCGCTTGGGTACGCTTCACACACTTTCAACGTGCAGGGGACTCGTCGGTCATAACGACAGAGGCCGCTTGGGCAGCTGCAGCTCGTGCGATGGCTTTCCAATGTAGTTCTGGTCAAGCAGGGATGGACATATTTATCCCGGTGGTCTTGCGGGACGAGAAACTCCAGGAGGAGATCATGACCGGTATTCTTGTCCATGTCGACGATCGAGTATCGGCCGAGACGAAAATCAGAGCTGAAATTGACGAACAAGAAATCGGGTTTTTCCCATCGCAGCCCGCTAACGGTCTGAATGCTAACACGGATTGTCGGCCCTACATCACGATTGTCATGGAGTTGGGCGTGCTGCCTTTTTATCGGACACAAGCCGAAAATGAGGCGAAGAGCAACGCGACAAAGGTTGATCGCGCATCTTCCCCTGCAGAGCATAACACGACTACCAGGAATGTCGCGACAAGCTCGTGGTGCCCTGAAACGGTAGCACACCCGCGATACTCTATTTTGGCAGTCGGCTGTTCGCCGTCGGTGTACAATGTAGTGGATGACAAAGACGTATATGCGACACTGCTCTCATCTCGCCATATCTTGCAAGAACACTCGCGGCAGACATCGGATTCACTGTCCGCAGTGCGGCGGCTGAAACCGTTTTGGATAGTAGGTCCCGAATGCTTTGATTGGGTTGACGAAACGAAGCTTTCGTCGTTGGATCCTGCTGAAGAACCTGTCGCTGAAGGGGTATACACCGGCAATGAATTCTGTTCAGTAGCCGAACTGGATGAAGGCGAGAATGCATTCATGGCAAATTCTCAGTAAATAAGAGATACCCTGGGATCAAAATAACTCGCCAGGAACATAATTTCTCTCAGCCCAGGGCTGTAGAGCTCGGGGTTATCGAGCTTTAATATAACAAAGCAAAATGTCCTAGTCGGAGTGACCTAAGCCAAGCAGGTTGTACGGAGGCCAGTAATGTGGCTTACACATAATCTTGACATCGGGAACTTGGTTATTGAGAATTTGAGCTCTCTCGTGCCTTGAATGCATGCAGAACCCGGCACACGTCTGGGAAAATGCGAATTGCCGTCTCGAGACTCGTTACTAAACTACCTAAACGGATATCCTGTTAGAGCCGCTGAGTTTTATATCCACGAGATACAGGGACACACCAGACCAGTCCCGGAAAACTCAAATTTCAACGACTGTCGTACAATCTCCCATTACCATTTTTTTTTTTTCAAAGAAAGCGCGTAAGAACGTTATTCCACTGTTTTAATTACATCCTCGTGAAATCGTGTATTGGAGAGGGTAGGATCAAGATAAAGTGTAGACGCGAGTCGAAGGTATGGTTTGTGTGTCCATGTTGTGGGAATATGTACGTCAACGCTCTTTTAAGCACCAAGCCACCAACTTACTGTGGCTCTCCTACTTGCAAAGAACAATTGCGACGCCAGACATCTCCCTCGAACAATCACTACACAATTATGCAATCACAATCGAGCCCCATACTCCCAGTCGCATCTGGTTCAACTTACCAACCATTCACCACTCAACGCTCTCAAATTTCGAATTCCACAATGCCGACGTCCGCTACGCGTCCGAAAGAACGTTCAGGAACGGCGCCTCTACCCATATCCATGCCCGACGACGTGTACTCGCTCAAACGTACCATCACACGATCGCTCGATAGGATCATGCCCACCAAGGTAGATTCCTTTTGCATCTCAGCTGTGAGATTGAATCCTGACGAGAACCCGCTTCGCTGCTTTCTTTCCCCTTATAATCGCATGTCCAGGCTCTTGGAGAGGTCAAGAAGGCAACCTGGCCTCAAAATTCTTTGGTACCGGAGAAGGCGGATAGCAATGCGTCCCTCTTCCACCAGAAAAATCATACCAAAGAGGTTGGATTAGACCAGGTCGTCTTCTCAACCTCAACCTCAACCGGAGCTGGTGCGCATCTTCTTGAACTGCTCAACGAAGCCGTTAGCTTACACCCTACCCTTTTCTTCTCAGCCTCCCGTGTCGGCCACGAGCCACTCCGTTTTCCTGGCTCGATCACGAGTCCTTCGGCCTGCTACGACGGTTCCCAGCTGGATCCGTCGGGCCACAACGACTTGCAGAGTTTGCTTTACGAGTTGGAAAAGGAGAAGGAGGCACTCGGGATAAATAGAGGCGAGACGAGCAAAATGCAGCAAGAGGCGATGGAAAGCTTGGAGGTCGCGGAGAGGGAGATAGGAATGGCACGGGTTGCGAAGGGGGACTTGGAAGTCGTAATCAAGAAGAGGTACGGTCGCGAGGTGCTCTTGGATTTGCTGGAGCTGTGCGGCGAACGAGCCGAGATCGAGGAAAAATCTGAGGAAGAAGACGAGGAGAAAGACACGGACGAGAGGTGAGTTCTTCTCATGCTGTGCTATGCGTATTCGAAGCTGACAACATCCGTGATTGCTAGCTTCAAAGAGCATGTCGAATCCAAAATAGCTTACGCTGTACCATACGGGAAGCAGAAGCCCAGCGCCGTCCGCGAGGGCGCGTGCTACACGGACACCGCGCCCGTGTCCGACACCGATGTCTCCAGTTTGCATTTGCGCTCTGGGAATCAGGCCGGGGGATCCGCGATTGGACGCGACGAGAACGCTCCTCTCCCTGCGACTTCGGTGCTATCCTCTGGCAAGGGAAAGAGGAAGAGAGGCTGATGAGCGTGGTGTTCGCGGCGAGCCTCAGAGGAAGAAAGCCAAGATAGATCAACGCCCTCTTCTCACGGCCCGCCCCTCGCGCATTCCCACAGCGAACGCCGCAATTAACCGTCTACGGGACCGTCGACCTCGACGACCTCGACGTCAAGTGCGCCATCCTCTCAGATGACTTCGCAAGCACTCGTTCCGCACGGATCCACTACGTCTTCCGACATCGCCGACGATGGCAGTCAAGTCTCGCACAATCACACGAGCAACGCAAAGGAGCTCACCGTGAATGGACTAAATTTCCAATCGTAAGAGAGCCTCCAGGCTAGGAGTACAACTCTGACGACGACGACGCAGCCAGTAACGGAAGTCAGCCGGCCAGCCCGAGCTTGCCCAATCATGATGCCTTGGTAATTTCCTAGCCTGTGCCAAAAAGCTCGAGCCATGATGGAAAATGGGTTCATTCATGGTCACAGGCGGAAATCATTACGGAACGATGAGTGTTGATAGACCGGTAAAATCAGCAGAGGGACTCAGAGTGCCAGTTGCGCCGCCATACCGCGAATGATATGCGTCATACGTACTGTCCAAGCTCTGGGATCTTTGCAGTCTTCAGTGTGGTCTTGTCCAGCACTCGGGAGGAACTTGCCTCGTTATTTATACCCGTGATACCCCCCGACCGCAGCTCTTTGTTATCTTTCCTGATTGTTAGAGAACCCGCCAGAGATCTTTATGCACTGTGAAATAGTCTCTTTCAATTGTTCTTCTCTTTCTTTTTATAGTTTTGCGATTTTGATATAAAGAACTTTTGTTTTTCGTTTCGTTCAGGCGGCTCGGTGATGAGGCACGACATGAAGTTCGCCTTTGCTGAGATGCCCGTCGGGTCGTCCCTTTATTTTTCGGTTCCAGACAGAAGAGAAATATTTTCTCAAAATCCTTTGTTCTAAGCAAGAAAAAAAAGATAGAGAACTAGAAAGGTCTAGAGAATGAATCCAGCAACTGTAGCTGGCATGTTGGACTCAGCCGCTTGCCGAAACGCGTGAGTACAACATCGTGAGTCAGCTAATTGACTTCGAACTATAAATATATAAATATATGATTGAGATAACACGACGCAAAAAATGTCGGAAATGTCATCAGCAAGAAAGAAAAGGCCGCAACCAGTCAAGCCCTTTCACATTCTTCTAAGTATCATATCAGATAATAAATTGTCGAGGACCCGAAAGAAGAAATCCACAACACTGGATTGCAGAACACTCTTCTGATTTTCCTGTTCATGTACATGTACATTTGAGATGCTGTTTATATTACAAGGTGCGACACGGTTAAACTTGCAGATGAAATGCTAAATGTAGGAGTAAAACTCCAGATGTTCCTTGCGAGTTATTTTGATCTCAGGGTATCTCCTATTTACTGAGAATTTGCCATGAATGCATTCTCGTCTTCATCCTGTTCGACTACTGAACGGAGTTCATTGCCGGTGTATACCCCTTCAGCCACAGGTTCTTCAGGAGGATCCACCGACGACAGCTTCGTTTCGCCAACCCAATCAAAGCATTCGGGCCCTGCTATCCAAAACGGCTTCAGCCGCCGCACTGCGGACAGTGAATCCGGTGTCTGCCGCGAATGTTCTTGCAAGATATGGCGAGATGAGAGCAGTGTCGCATATACCTCTTTGTCATCCACTACATTGTACACCGACGGCGAACAGCCGATTGCAAATATAGAGTATCGTGGGTGTGCTACCACTGCAGGGCGCCGCGGGCTTGTCGCGACATTCCTGGAAGTCGTGTTGTGCTCTGCAGGGGAAGATGCGCGATCAGCCCTTGTCGCGTTGCTCTTCGCCTCGTTTTCGGCTTGTGTCCGATAAAAAGGCTGCACGCCCAACTCCATGACAATCGTGATGTAGGGCCGACTATCCGTGTTAGCATTCAGACCGTTAGCGGGCTGCGATGGGAAAAAGCCGATTTCTTGTTCGTCAATTTCAGCTCTGACTTTTGTCTCCGCCGATACTCGATCGTTGAGATGGACAAGGATACCGGTCATGATTTCCTCCTGGAGTTTCTCGTCCCGCAAGACGACCGGGATAAATATGTCCATCCCTGCTTGACCAGGACTGTATTGGAAAGCCATCGCACGAGCTGCAGCTGCCCAAGCGGCCTCTGTCGATATGACCGACGAGTTCCCTGCACGCTGGAAGTGCGTGAAGCATACCCAGGCGCGCTCGAACGCCTGCTCGAAAGTCTGTCCATTTCGGACATTATCGGGGTGGCTTTTGAAGATATGTTCCGCATGGGTCTTTCCAAAGAGTGCTACAATGAAGTACTTCAAGGGCACACCTCTGCTGTAAAACGGACAGTCCGAGCTTTCGTCAACAGGATCCTTACGGTTCTCCGAAGTGTCTCTTTCATAAGCCTCAGCCGCTTCATCGTAAGCCAGGGTGAAGATGAGCCTAGCGACAAGTTCGCCACGTTCGCCTTTGTCGACCAAACCGCGTTCCACAAATTCTTGCAGCAGTAAAGCAATGCTCATGGCATTACAACTGTTACGCATGACATTCATCTGTCGAGCGGCTGCTTCGGCGAGGATCGGTTCCGAAGGGTAGCCTACGCTTAGCGCCTCGCGATGTTTTGGGATCGAGAATGCTATCGCCATATGATTCTCGACAAGCCTGACCATCTGCGCTTGCCTATCCGCTCGGGACATGTTAAAGTCAAGAAGAAGGCGCACGGCGAGCACAGCCAGCTTCGCGTCATCGGTCATCTCGGCAATATCAGGCTTGTCGCTTGCAATGAGTTTGGCCCTCGCGAGGTTGACCATGTGCCGTTCGGTTCCGTGTACCATGGCTCCCATAAGACTCGAAAACCTGGACAAAATAAGGCGTGAGTCAGGTCCCATGCATAACCAGGTCCCATGCACAACCAGGGAACAAAAAAGACACATACATTGGCCTTCCGAATTTGCTCATAAAGAGAATGGTCGACACGTCTTTCAGCGTCTTCTCACCAGGTCGGATAAGTGGCTCGTCCCCGAAGCAATCGAAGGGAAGCTCCGTAAACGGAGGCCGAATATTGTTTTGGTCACTGTAGCTGATAATTCTGTCCAACAAAAACATCGTCTGAGGTGGTACAAATCTCCACAGGGTAAACTGTGTGGACAGAAAGAGGAAGAACACCGGACTGGGCAAAATTTCATTCGTAGCTGCGCAAAACGCATCGTATAGAGTGCGAGGTGGTAAGTCTGCGCTGGTAGGTATGGAGATATTCGTCAAATATTGGGCTTCGTCGAAGGAGACCACCACGCGAGCATCGGGCGATTTACGTTTTTCATCTCCGACGAGTTTGCCGATGAAAGAAATTAACTCGGAGATCTTATTTTGCGTCTGCTTAGCGATGAGGTTGAACACAGCAGGGTCAGACTCGTCCTTGACTTCAATTTCTTCCTCCTCGAGGAACTTCTGGAAAGCCCGTTCATTTCTCTACTCAAGATAATTACCAGAGAAAGCGATTGCGATTTACTGAAAACACGTACCTCGTACTCCATACGCACAACCCTCCGGTATAAGTTGTTCCGACCCTTCTCCTCGAGATAAAATGACCAGGCTTCCGCCACATCCCCGTACGTTTTCGCTGGCTCAAGCCAGTCCTTAAGCGTTTCAACTTCTTCGAGCACGGCTGAGAACAGATCGAAGAGAAATTTTAGGAAGTAGAGGCGAGCTGGTAGGAATGCTCTTGGTGCGTTATGGAAATGTTCGCGTATTGCATTGTCAGGGAAAGGATACGGGAAACCTAAGAATGATTTACTCAGCCGAAGTAGTGTAGCATCTCTTTTTCACTCACCCTTCTTCTCCTCATCCGCCGTTAGATTGAACGGAATGGTGAATACAAGTTTACTGTGCTCGTGCACGGTCCGTGATTTTCCAGTTCCAGTGCTCTGGACGATGAATAGACTGTTTGCGTTGCTCCTCAGACCCTTGTTCCAAGTCATAGTGGCGACCGTTTCGTAAAGCAAAAGATGGGCTCTTCCCTGGTACGGCACCTTCCATGCCAGTTTGACAGCTGAGGCAATATCTATCAGATGAAGCGGTCGGAGACACATAGCGAGACATGAGTACCTAACACTGTATAGGATTTTAAAAAGAGAAAGGAAGGAATCCGAGAAACATCACTTGCTCTGCTTATCATCTGTGCTGTGGTCGACGTCCACATACGCATACGGGTTCTTTTGAAGCACGACTGGGTAGCCTTAGTTGAGAAGGATAGAATAACGACCGAGTTAAACTTACCTAGATTTCTGACTGCTTTATAATCCTTGCCCACATGCGCCTTCAAAACGATTTTTTCTAAAGCAGTGCCGTAATGCGATAACGTTTCTGTTGCCCCCGAGTACGATTTTAGATTAGAGTTGAGTCTATGGCACGTCTCAGCGACAATCATAAGAATCCATTCAGCATTCAAGAAAGCCGGCAAGCCCCTAGTGGCCTTTTGAAAATAGGCAATCGTAAGCTCGTCTAGCTTATGGTGATCAAGCTTGTCGTATCGGGATTCAATGGGCTTCAAGTCCGGCTCTGGTCGCTGCGTCTCAGTCTTCGGACTTGTTGAACGAACGTTGAAGTCATCATCATGTTCACTCGTGGGGTTGCCTCCTTGGCCGAAAGAACCACTTGCACCTGCCATAGTTATGAAAGAAAAGGATCGGAGAGAACACAGAAGTAAGTAGATCAGCCGTGGCTGTTTACGAGAGCTTATTTATTCAAGCTCCGACAGGAATTAGAATGTACATGTACAGGTGGGTCAGAAAAGTCTTCGGCCCTCCCCCTAAAAAGGGAAGGCAGTTCCCGCCTGCGTAGCGCACGACGCGCTATGGTACGCTGTCAGCTCAAATCATCCAATATATATATATACTTAGTTTTTCTTTCTCATATGTATCTAGGGCAAAGGCTCGCATACTTTCACAACATTTTTTGACCTTTTTTGTGTGAACGACGCGGACGAGGACCACCTTCCTTTTTTAGGGGGCCGAAGACTTTTCTGACCCAACTGTACAGGTGGGTGTAGAAAGTCTCCGGGATCGACATGGACATCCGAAAAAGGAAACAGGTTACAAAGTCTTGAAAACGACTTACTCTGCTTCAAAATTTGCACAAACTGTAGTGTCTGAAAACTGTATATCAAATATTTAAACATCACACCTGGATTCCGTAACATGCACAGTAGGATAGAGGCCGTGATATGTACATGACTGCAAGTTTTTCAGCTTATTTCCTTTTTCGGATGTCCATGTCGATCCCGGAGACTTTCTACACCCACCTGTATGACATCTCCGAATTATGGACGTCTTCTTTGCTAGGCTTTAAAATCTCATCATCAATTTTTTACTTACAAAGACACGATCATGTCTCACTCTGAAAAATCCCATGGTCGGGAGCAGATTCCTCTGAGAGCTGTACTCAACTCTCGATTTCGCGGCGCTCTTTATGGGCTCGCAGTCGGTGATGCGCTCGGTGCGCCGTACGAATTCAAGAGGCGCGGGTCGTACGCAGTGTCAGGCGAAATGGAGAAGTCGAACACTCCTGGACGTTCTCGAATGGGGGCGGGAACGTGGACGGACGATACGAGGTGTTTGCTGCTGCTCATGTGATAATTTGTCGCGTTTGGGTTCGCTGATGGATATACAGCTTGGCGCTCTGTCTGGCCGAGTCTCTGAATGATCTTGGAGCATTCAACTGGGAGGATGTGGCCAAGAAGATGGTCAAGTGGTATGAGGACGGTATGCACAGAGATTTGATCTGCCAATCAAGTAAAAGAGCTCTAAGCAGTCTAAAATACATGTAGGATATATGTCCGCTGTTGGTTACTGCTTCGATATCGGTGCGCTGCGCTTCTTTTATTTTAACATGAACATCGCGTCAAACGCTGGGTTTTTCCTCTGCAGGTAACGCAACCCGTAATGCTCTCTCGGTTTACTCCGATGCTCTTCACGGTAGCACGTCTCGCCTTGTGCTTTCCGGCTCAAGCGAACCTTCATCCTCAGGCAACGGCTCGCTTATGCGACTTGCCCCCATTCCTGTATTCTCTCACGCCAAGCCCGCAGTGGCCCTCGAGATGTCTGAAGCGCAAAGCCGCGTAACGCATGCGTCCCAGCTATGTCTTGAATCTTGTCGGCTGGCGACGGCGCAGATGTTAGGGTTCTTCGCGTTCAATAGTGACACGGATACATCTGTTGAAGAAATACAGCGAAGGAAGATATTTGTTATGAGTCCGACTTACGTTCCCTCTGGTGTCTCGTCTGACGTGCTCGACTTTACCACGAAAGAAGTGCAGGCTCTGCGTATGGGCTCATGGAAGACGAAGACTGTAAACGAAATAAAAACTTCGGGATTCGTCATCCATTCGCACGAGGCAGCACTCTGGGCGTTGTGGAGCTCAAGCTCTTTTGAAGAGGTCAGTAAGTTCCCTCGTAGGAGTCTACCTTCAGATGGCAGATGGCTTACAACCACAACTGATATTTGCGTTCATCCCTCTTTTTGTTATTTGTTTGACTTGAAGGGGATGCTCAAACTCCTCCCCCTTGGTTCTGACGTCGACACTGTCTGTGCAATATATGGCCAACTTGCTGGTGCGCTGTACGGCGTAGAAGCGATACCTGCGCGCTGGCTCGAGGCGTTACAGAGGAGAGATGTTCTGGAGAGCGTATTTGGAAAGCTCACCGAGAACGCGCTAGTGTGAACCGCGCTGTAGTAGATAGCATATATGTATCTTTAACAACAATTGTATGTTATGGAAGAGTCCTTATCAAAATCAGAAATAGTAGGTTTTGAAGATGAGCAATTGGCACAATCATGAAGAAGCTACTGGGCCCCAGTAATGGAAAATGAAATTAGGCAATTCATCTGTGCGATTTGTCTGGTCGTTAAGAGTTCGAAGGAAGCCAAAAAATGATTCTTTTGCTTGAAAGCAAGAGCGCCGATGTATCTTAGACATTACATCTAGAGAGCAGCAATACTTTCCACATACCTTGCCAAGTCTCAAGTTTTTTCCCAGGCTTGAACAAAATCTTTTCTACCCTCTGCCTTGTGAATCGCAGTTCATTCGGGTATGTCATAGAAAATCGACGGGTCGACCTCGGTAACCCGCAAGAACTAGCAGTGTCATAACCCTAGAGCTTTAGGAATTGGAAAACACTATAAATTACATAGCATTTAAGGCCTGTTCAGCTTGGACAAACTCTCGCGTGGCTGACGAGTCCGCACGAGTTCCAGACCATGACGCGATAGAAAAAAGTCGGTTGGTGTGAATCCAAATACCAGCCTTTGGCCCAAAGCCTTGCGGGCTGGGTATAAAATCCCAAGGCGCATTCTGAAACCATCTCCTGCCTCTTTATTTCCTTCGCCCACCCACTGTAATCTCGGAGCTGGCTCCTAATAATTTCTCCATATTACCGTCTCTGATAAAATGCGCACCTTCACCGCTGTCGCCCTCCTCGCCGTCTACATGCAGGGAGTCGCCGGTAAGCTCTTCACCTAGAATTGCGTAAAACTGTTACCCATCTGAATCATGCTTGCGCTTCCAGCGGACGGCAACGACTGGGTGAACCCGTCCTTCGTGTTGCAAAAGAGCGGCTTGCCCGAAGCACAGAAAAAGATCTCTGAATACGCCAAGTCGAGTGCGAGTCAGGGGCCTTGGAGTATGTATCCCTTCTCCTTCCTTCTGGCCGGCCGTCGCGGCTGACTGGCTGATTGCCCCTTTGCACTTATTGCACTCCCAGCGGTATTCGGGGACTCCACAGTACTCCCGCCGAACGGGGACAAGCTCGACTATCTGAGTTGGGCGCCCTAGTGAGTCGCTTGACGTGAACCTTGAAACGAATTGAATAAGGATGTTAATAAAGAAATAGTCACTGGCCAGATTGCAACTGGTGCACAGGCCCACGCACACATCTCACCACAGGCGGGAACAGAACCAACTCCGACGGAGAGGGGAATTCTGATACAGACTCGAGTGGCGACAGCGACGACGCGTCGGATTACGGAGACGATGATGCTGGCGCTGGCGATAGCGACGGAGACGGAGATGCAGGGGAGAATACTGGGGATGAGAACGCAGGAGACGACGACGACGACGATGATGACGACGACGACGTACCGCCGCTGCCAGATCTACCCTCATCCGCGCCAGCCACAGAATCACTACCGGCAGCGCACCGCAGGATGATTAGGCGCGTCAGGCGTTTCGCACATGCACCCGCGTCCCGAAAACGCGCAGTCCTCGTCGCGCCCGGAGACACACTCCAGCTTAACCTTTCCCAGAGAGATATTCCAGACGTGACCTCCATTACGTTGCCTACTGGTGTGCCGGATACCCAACCGTCGTCTACGTCCGACAACGTGGCGGGCGGGAGCGCTGCTGCAGCGGAAAATGCCAGAAACACGCAGAAGGCGCAGCCCGACCCCAAGACGACGAGCGCGCCGAAGGGACAGGCCACACATCAGGCGCCGCCGTCGAAGACGACCGCAGGCGGGTCGGATTCAGATTGCACGCCGTCGCCATCGAAGAGCATGCCTCCCAGCGCCAGTAAGTCTCCCTTTCTATGCGCATTTTCATCTGAACGTACTTCTCGAAAATCACAGCGTGGACGACATGCAAGTACGTCACTAAGGACGGGCAGCTCAACCCAGACGTGCGCCTCTTGAATGGCGTGATTGCCATCGTCGATGTCACGCAGTCCGTGCTGTGGAATGTGGTTGCGTCCGTGCTCTCCGGTACTTCCGACACCGCGCAGACCGCCGTGCAGTTCATGCAGGGCTTCTTCCTCGACGACAAAACCGGAATGCATCCGCGGGTCGCATATGGGCAGGTCATCCGTGGCCCAGGTCAACAGGTCGGTGAATTTCTCGGTGTGATCGATCTCCGCGGGATGGTCAAGATCGCGAACGCCATCCAAATCATGCGTGCGGCGGGCACGTCCGCATGGACGAGCACACTTGACGCGCAGATGGTCGCATGGACTCAGCAGTACGTGAAGTGGCTCCAATCGAGCTCTATCGGCCAAACGGCGCTTTCTGCACCAAAGTGGGTTCTCTGTTCGCTCCTTTTTTAGCTTTTGGTTTCCTAACGGATTCCTTGTACTCCAGCAATCATGGCTCGTTTGCCACGAACCAGCTCGCGGCGATGAACATCCTCATCCAGAACCAGGATGACGCAGCAGCTGCGCTCAACGCGTATTTCAAGAAGCAGTTCCAGGACCAGATTGCAGCGTCAGGAGAGCAACCCTTCGAGGCCGTCCGCACGCGGCCGTACCACTACCGCTGCTTCAATCTGGAAGCCATGATCGTGAGTCCCTTTACTCCATATAATGGGCTTAACCTTGCTTAGCGCGCTCGGCCCCAGACAAACGCTAAGCTTGGAGACCAGCTTGGGTTGAACTTTTGGACGGCCAAATCGAAGTACGGCGCGACAATCAAGGACGCGCTTGACTTCACGCTACGACAGAATCCAGGCAAGGAGGATGTATCGGACATCTTCCCGCACGTCGCGGCCATTGCGGCAGCGTACGGCGACGCAGACGGGAAGTACGCGGCGTTCCTGAAACGCGCGGACGATAGCTACCTGACCGCACCGTACTATTACTACGACCAGACCGCGGCGCTGATGCAGGCACCGAATGCAGGCCCTAAGGCGAAGGGGAAGAGTGTGCAAAGTGAGAACGACGACAGAGAGCAGCAGAGACTGGGGCAGGATAAGGTCACCGACAGCCTGGCGCCGACGCCGACCAACTCGAACCTGCCGTTCGCGACACCTACGATCCCCTGGGCGTGCCCCGCGGCGTTTGCGACAGCGACACAGGTGCAGCTAGATGATGGTGTATACGTGACGTGCGACGAGCTGAAGCACCTCTACGGGTATACGGACAAGGCCAAGAACGTGTAAAGAGCAGTTCCTTGAGAAAGGTTGAATAATACAAAATACATGGAGTGATATAATATAAGACATACTGAGAATAAAATTCAACGGACGAACAGCTTTTTTCCTCTGACAGGCCTCGCCGCGCCGACACGCCCTGCCTCGTCCTGGTACTCGCGATAAGCCTCGCGCAAGTGGTCTGGCGACAATGGTCCGGACTCTCCCCTACTTTGCTGCACCCTGCGCGCCTTCTCGACGATCTCACCAACGAAGACCTTTCCAAACCCGGCGACGACTTGCGCAACGGGGGTGGATACTTGCTGCCCGAGTGTCTGCTGGATAACCTGTTTCAAAGCGGACCTGTACATGAGCGAAATTGTAACATAATAACATAGCGCAAACTAGTACTGACTCGTCGCACCGCCTGCTTCGGTAACGCGTTCCGCCTGTATGCCTCGTACCGATCATACTGCTCAGCAGAGAAGTTATCCATCAACACCCTGCCCGCCAACATTCAGCTCGAAGATAAATAGCAGCGAGAAGTGGCACACACTTCAGGTTATCTTTGGACTGGCTCTGCCAGGACAATTGTGCAGAGTAGTCATCATCTGCCATGTCTGGCAACAGGTCCTCCTCTCCCTCCCCGTCATCATCTGCACCCACACCAGCAGCAGCCTGGCCCGTGGCACCTGCCCCAGTGCGGCCAGACCCCGAAGGCAGGGGCCTCTCCGGGACAACGGCGGGCTCGCCAGTTCCTCCTACGGCCGCATTCACCTTGACTACAGACGATGCGTCGGGGGCGGACGTCTGGATGGGTGTCGCCCACTGGATGGTCGACCCAGTGCCGGCTTGCAGGTCGGGCGAAGCGGCAGATGGCGCGATGCTCGCTCCCCGGGACTTGCGGCCTTTTTTCGTGCCCGCCGCTTTACTGCGCGCCCCGCCTCCACCGAGCGAGGGCGTCGATGGTCCGGATGACGGGGCCGGGTACGTGCTCATTGGGCTTTGCTCGAAAGGCGAACTCATTATGGTTGACGGTAAGCAAGTGATTGAGTCCGCAGATCTGAAGCCACGGTGTTTACGTAAGTTTTATGAACGTGATCTTTCTGAAACTGCATTAAAATTTAAATTATTACAAGATATACATGTATTGCCAATAGTACAACATGCCCAAGAGTGTTTGAAAAAAATGTCAAGAACCGTTCATTCCTTCCACGTATGAGTCCATCGTAGAGGAGACACCGGGCTGTAGTGGTGGTGCGTTCACGTACTGCATTTGCGGCTGCACAATAAGAAACTCAGCCTGCGGGCTGCAATAAATCAGTCGGACGCAAATCCGAAAAAAAAGAGAAGAAACACGAACCCCAAATAGGATCTCAAGACGTCGTCGAGTACCTCCTCCTTCTGCTCGCGGGCGCGACGCTCCTCGTTGCGCACAACACGTAGCTCCTCGAGCAAGCTCTCATGCTGCTCTAGCACGAAACGGTGCTTGGCCTTCATGAGCAGGTACCGCACCATCGCGGGCGAACGCCCAAGGATCGTCCCCGTCTGGGGGTCTAGGCGCTGCAGCAAGTGATCGGGCAGTCCGTCAATGCCGCCGCCTCGCTCGCCGTCACCAGTAGACGCCGTGCTCGCTCCACCCGGGCTCATACTGCGTGCGCGGATGTAATCAGCGCGCTCATCAATGGGGGGCGTCGCGTCTTCGAACTCGGCCCATACGGCCGCGCCTGCGGATAGGTCTGTTGGAGTGAGCCCCTCAACCTTGAGCGGCGGCGCAGGAGGACCCGGAGTGCCATCAGCATCGTTGCTGTCATCGCGCTTGCGCTTGCGGGCACCGCCTCTACCGGGAAGGGGTGGCGATATATTGTGCTGGAGGCGCATGTGCTTCGCCATGGCGTCGGAGCGGGTGAAGGACTTGTCACACTCGGGGAGCGGGCAGGTGAACGGCTTCTCGCCGGTGTGCGCGCGGATGTGCGAGATGAGGGCGAAGCGCGAGGCCTGCTGGATCCCGCGTCGGGTGCAGGTTGCCCATTCGCAGGTGTATGTCGACTTGTTCATCCCGATGTGTTCTTTTTGTTTATTTATTGTTTAAGAATGGATTCAGTTGGGTATACAGACACGGCTGCTCACCATTGTGGATATGGTCGATGAGCGTCTGCAGGTGTGAGAATGGCAGGCCGCAATTTTCCCAAAGGCAGGTGACGCTGTCGGCCTCGTAGTCGGCGACCTGGCCGTCGGACAGCAACGGGGAAACAGGACGCGAGGCCGACGCGTCGACGTCGAAAGACGAGTCCCAGACGGCGTGTTCGGCACTGGCGACGGGAGAGAAGTACGGAGATGGGGAGCGGGCGCTGAACGACGGCGAGGCGCTCACATGTCGGCTCTGCGACATCGTGGCGGGCGTCGGTCAGTGGTAGAGTCCAATTCCTGCCATTTTCAGATATGCACGACAATTTAGCCCCCAAAATGTAAAGGCTCGGGCCGCCTGAAGTACTTGTTGAGAGGCCGGACCTTTCCAATACGAGGGCCGTCACCGCTGTATTTGCATAAGTCAGGATATGATATATGTCACAGAGCCCTATATATAGGTTACTCTTTGTCATGTAATACTCTTAGGCTAATAAAATCAGTCTAAACGGTGAGATACAAGACGAGATATTTTTTGAGATACAGACTCTAACTCAATGTCTGCTAAGCTTCCGGTCCTTCATCAAATTATGCTTAATGATTAGAGTGTAGACCTCAAAACATATGTATATATGTATGTATCAATGTATCATAGACTTTATGGTCACTAGTCACTGTGATTTGAATTCTAGCACTCGAGCAGTCACAGTCACGTCTAGTGCTCTTGCATTCTTGCCGATGCACTCATGCTGTCATTTTGTCGAGCCAACGCATCCCTAAGTCGTCAATGGCGGACTTGAAGGACACTCACTACCGGACGCAGGTGCATGCCGCGCTGTTGGCTGGACAGTGGACGTCCCCGGCGCCAGCGAGGACACCAAACGGCTCACCTCTGTCGTGGTCGGAGCTCTTCAGAAAAGCCAAGAAACACTCAAAACACGCAGGTACTTCAGTTTGATTATATTACGATTTATTTTGTCCTGAAGGAAAACAAAGACGTACCGGAAGCTGCTTCTCAAACGCACTTCCTATCTTTGCTGCTTGCCTCGACGAACCCGCCCTCGAAAGAGCTAGGTAATGAGGAAGACCCGTTTGCGCTCGGGCATGAGTGCGTTTTGCTCGAGGAGAGACGAGAAGATGCGCAAAAGGCCTACGAATTGTTACAGCAACTGAGCTCGTCTGATGAGTTCGTGAAGCAGGCCATGGCGTTCTTCGCATTCGCCCTAGACCGGCCCTCTGAGTGCTTGGAACACGTCGCGGGAGTCGCGTTCGCTGACGCGCTGCCTCTGACATGCCCCACTCTCCTCGTTACGCCTGCAGACGAAAAGGCAGAGAAGATGTCGATACCTTCCGTACCGGCAGCACCAGTAGATGTGGAAGATGGGAGCGCGTGGCTCTTCATGGAGGCCCTCCGGAGTGCCTGTTTAAAAGGTACGTCTAGTCGCTTTCATTATAAACATGTTGTACAAATTACTTTAGGCATGGCCCAGGAACGTACAGCGCCAAATTCCCCCTCCAAAGCGCTTGCATCTTATGACAAAGGACTCTCCCTTTTGCGAACTTTCGCAATCCCCAAAGCCCTACCAGCCCAACCCGGGCGCACAAGCTTCGAGTCATTCACCAAGTACCGCGAACTCTGGCACTGGGCCGAATGCCTCCTCTGGCGCTCCATAGTACTGTCTGCGCAGCACTGGCCCGCCGAGAAAACTCTGTCCGTCTTCCGCACGTACGCCGCACACAGTGTACACTGGCCCCCGACGTTCCAGCCTGCGCACCGTTCGACAGTGTGCGCGTTGTATCTGCGCGCGCTCGTCAAGCTTCGGCCTGCTGCATGGTCGGCCGAGATGCGCAGCGTCGTGCTTGAGTACCGCGCGATCCTCAGCGCTTCGACCCGCTTCCCAAGCGCGGGCGAGCGCAACACGCCGGTTGAGGAATTCGCCGACTTGTGCGTCGCGGCCTGGGAGGCTGGCGGGTCCGTAGGAGACCAGAGCAGCTGGGTCCTCGACATCCTGTGGTGGGCGACGCGCCTGACGTTCAACTCGCCGCGTATCTTGCGGCACATGGCACGGCTGTTGCACGTTTCGGGCGATCATACGCTCGCGGTGCGCGTCGTGCGGCTGTACGTGCAGGTTGTGCAGAAAGCGCGTGAGACGGGCGCGCTCGACGCACAGGGTGAGGACACGCACGACGAGGGTATGACCGAGCGCGACACGCTGTGGGTCGATACCCTTGTGCAAGGCGCGCGCATGCTGTGCCGCATCCCCTGCGGCGGTGTACGTGAGGCGCGCGAGGCGGACGCGCTCGTCGCGCGCGTACGCGACCGCCTCGGGAACGTGAATGATGAGCTTGTGGCGAGCGTCGACCTCGCAGACGGGATCTGCAAATTCGTCTTGGCAATCAGAGGTAAGTGTATAGGCGTTCTTTTTTGTCGCCCCTTCGGACCTAAATTACTTTGCAGGGCAGGAACCAGGTGAGCGCGGGGCTTTGCTGTCAAAGTCTGTCGATCTGTTGCTCCGTTCGGTCGAGCGCAACCCGACACCGTCTGCTTGCTTTCACGCCGCCCTCGCGCTCTCGCAACCGATCCCAGAGCGTAACCTCGAAAGGGCGATCGAGCTATGCAGGCGCGCTGTCGAGGCTGAGCCGAGGGAGGTCCGCCACTGGCATTTGCTCGCGCTCCTCGAGGCAAAACTGGGCGAGTGGAAGAAGGCAAAGGGAGTGCTCGAGGCCGCAATTGAGGTCTCGGAAGACGTCGAACTGCGTACGCACGCAGACGAGCTTCGGGAAGATGGCATCGTGCCCAGAGACTTCGGATACGGGCACGAAGATGGCGATCAGACGCCCATCGCGAGCGCGAAGGACGCGAAAAAGGACGCGAACGGGTCCGCGGATCCGTCGCCCACACTTATTGACTCTGCCGCGCGGTGCCTTCCACCCGCCGCGGACCTCTTGCTGCGCGTGCCGGATCACCCGCGCGCTACAACGCGCGAACTGTTTGATCATGCGCTGCAGCTGCGCATGACGCAGATCGCGCTCACGGAGCGCGTCGAGGGCGCCGAGGGCGTCGAAGCGTGCTGGCTTGAGGTCTTCGAGTGGTACTCGCAGCGGCGGGACACTTTTGCGCAGGCCCGTGAGTCGCATTTTTATTTACCCCGATTTCCTCGACTAATTAATTGGAGTTAACAGGCTCAGGGAGGCCGTCGATCGACACGCGGCTCACGTCGAGTCCTGCGTTCTTTGACACTGACCCGAATGACTCGTCGCAGGTCCATGGTGATATGGCAGATGGGTCATCCGCTCTCCCCATTTCGAATGCACCTTCCCACGCGCCCTCGTCCTCTCTGGACGCCACAACCATCCGCTCTCCAGCTCGCTCATCGCTTGATCGGCCGGCTGAGGCCAGCGACACGATTGGGCCCGGCTCATCTGTTCCCACGTCTGTGCGTAGAAGTAGCAAGGAGAAGAGACGGATGTCAGGCGAGTCAACTGGCTCTCCCGATCGTGACAAGAAGGGGAAGCGCGTGCAGCAGATGCTCAAGAACCAGGTGCACAAGCACCAGGCACGCATCAATACGATCTCGAAGAAGATTGGGAACGGCGTCGCGCGGAGCAGCCTGAGTCTGCATCGTTCCGTCTCTGCCCCAGGTGCGTTTTGAGACAGTGGGAAAACCAGCTTGAATGTTGATAAAAATGTTTATTCTGTTTTGTTTTGCCATCCTTAGATCTACATGCCGTTCTGGTGCGCGCGGGCCCGTATCAGGCTTCTTCCATTCATTCGCGAAGACGGATATCGTTCAGCTCGCGCTCGCGGGTTTCAGAGAAAGTCCGCGGGGGATCGCCCACCGCGCCGTCCTCGCCGCTTCCACCGCTTCCCACATCCGCGACCGAATCTTCGCATGATAACCGAAATGCACGCGAACGCAGGCTACTCAGTGATCTCTGGCTGATGTCGGCTGCGACGTTTAGACGGCTGGAGAAGCTCGACCAGACACGCGGCGCTATCCAGGAGGCCGAGACGCTCGACGAAGAGAATGAGGCTGTTTGGGTGCAAGTGCGTACTTCACCGTTGACACTATTCGCGTAGAGCTAACGAGTATATCCATGATGACATTGCGTAGCTTGGGCTGTACTTCTCCACGCTCGGCGAGGAAGGCAATGCAATCGAGGCGTTTCACAAGGCACTCTTCATTGCACCGGATGACGTGCCCGCGACTGTACATCTCTGCGGGCTGTACCTGCGTTCGCGTGCGCCAGGCGCGGTGGACCTTGCTGCGGGGATGCTCGAGGCCCTCACTCGCGGCGCAGGCTGGGATGGCGCGGAGGCATGGTACCTCCTCGCGCGTGCATGCCGACTTCAAGGCCGAAGCAACCGCGAGCGGGAGTGCCTGTTGTTTGCGCTCGGCCTCGCGGAGGTGCGTGGCGTGCGCGACGTGGGTGTTGCGGTTGGCTGGTGTTTGTGAGGAATGTCGGCGGTCGTCGTGCCTTCTCTTCCTTTCATTTTCTTTTAGTTCAAATTGATTGACCATTCATTACATACTTAGGTATACCCATCGCATTATCTGAGGGACTTCCATAAATTGATTTCTTTGTCTGACAATTTTTTTGACATATGGTTTTGAGTTATCTAGAATCCGCTCCATATTCGAGAGAGAAAGCAACTTATTTAAAGCATTTTGTTTTTCATATCGACATCTTTCAACCAGAAGAAATTACATTCTTGATACGAAGCATTCTACTCAATAGAGAACTCACTGTTATTGCAAAGCAGCGACGCCGAGAAATGATCATGAGGTAAGCGTTCTTTCCATAAAGACGGTTCTCATGCTGGAAAGCCTTTCGGGACCAGCCTGTTGACTGCGCTCGATCCACAGCCTGTATGAAAAAGCCACAGCCAGACCATGAAAGTTCTAGATTTACTTCGTGGATGCTGACCACAGCCTGGTGAATAGATAAAAAGGAAATGCGCAAGACAACTAGCTAATAGAGCTCGATTCTCTTTTCCAAGTCCTAGGCTTGTTGGCCTTAACCCTGACGCAATCGAAGCGGCCCCTGATTTAGTTGACAGCCCTTCGCAGGCTTTCTAGGACTTTCTCTAATTCATACACCGAATGCATCCAAGTACTGTCAGTAGAAATGGTTGACCTTCTAACTCCGCGACACAGTTGTCGGCTGTGGGCACTGCTTATTCTAGCACCTACTGGCTGAACATTCGATTCTTAGCTCCTTATTCTTCTGCTTCTTCGGAGCCTCGGTTTATGTGGACCATTCACGGCAAAACCTCTCAAATGAAATACTCCTGCAAGCGAATTCAAATTTGTGCTCTGCCATTCCCGGTGCCGAAATCATTTCTTTTCTCGAAGTAGGATTACACTGAGAAGGTGCTTTGTCTTCTAGGCTTTTACGGGATCAAACGAGCCGTCGCACTACTGTTTTCAAACGTAACTGCGCAGTTTCTTGCTGTCTTCTTGTCTAATGTGGCCGTCGCAGTTCTCTCCGCAGATGTTATAAAGGATGACTTGACCACCGCCAATGATAAAAAACCACTCGGAAATGGGCCTCAGCGTCTGCCCTTCCAAGTTTCCTTTCGCTTATGACTATATGTCTCAGCTGACAGGGATTGATGAACACCCAACAGGCTCTGGTGGCTTTTCCTCTGTTTTTAAATGCGAAGTACATGGAAAGGAGAAAGCGATCAAGGTACTTCGACGTACATGGAACAAACCAAGTAATGTTGATGTGTGGCTTTATATCTATTCATATGTTTCTGGCGCTAACTGTCCCATAGTTGGCTCAACGTGAATTCAATCTCTGGTTTCCCCTCAAGCACCCGTACATTCTTCCTTTGGATGGAATTTGCTACTTCCAATTTGAGCGGGAAATTCCCTCATTCGTATCTCCGTGGCAGAAAAATGGGACTATTATTGAATATGTACGCACCAGGCCAGATGTAGATCTCCTCCATATGGTATGTCGCAGTCATTGTAGAGCGTATCGTTATACTAACTATATTTTTTAAGCTTGAGTGCATCGCGATGGCCGTCGGTTACTTACACGACAATGACATCATTCATATGGATCTTCGCGGCGTGCGTCTGCATAGGCTGTGACGTATTGACTCTGCTTACCGGTTGAATATATGACGGTCGCTATCGGACAAAAAACATTGGACTTGGGGATTTTGGACTTTGACTTGGGAAATTCATCGATGATCATCGATGATCATCGATGATCACTAGTGATCACTGGTGAAAACCAAGTCCAAAGGCTATTCATCGATGATCACTAGTGATCACTAGTGATCATCGATGATCATCGATGAATGGAGACTTGGAATTCACTAGTCATCAATGATCATCAATGAAAAAAGTTATGTTTTTATTGATCACTAGTGATCATTAGTGATGACTACTCATTGATGATCATTGATGATCATCAATGAGTAATGATTTTTACAAGTCAAATCCTCATTCATCGTTCATTGATGATGGATGAAACGACGTGAAAGGCCAGTTTTATTACAAATATTCTCCTTTCCGACCAGACCCGACATCCCTATGACACATTGTTCCAAAGCTGCAGTCGGCGGTACGTCATAGGGTAGACGCTTATCCAAGGCGAGTGCAGACTGCACAGCATTCTGATTGATATCTACTGGAAGCTTCAAGGTGAGCCCACTGAGCATATATACAACTATATTCAGGTGCCGCAGACAAAAGTCTACAGGGCTTTCAATGCCTTGTGCGCGCAGTTCCTTTTTCGAAAGTTCAAGCTTCACCTCCGCGACATGCGTTTTGGCGGACGGCCTTCGTGCATGCCATGGGATTCTGAGCTCGTGACGGAGCGCCTCACGGTCCTCGACCGCAAGGGCGCATGGCTGCGCGAGCTTACTCTATTCGACGCACAGAGTGGAAACGTCCCCGCGCTTCCCGACGAGTCTTGCTTTACTCGTGGCCATCATGACTGACGGACACATAGTCAACGTGGAAGCATGCCAAAGAGGTTCTCCCCAAACTGTTCGTGGACGACCTCTCCATGTTTGATGTCCGTTGCGTAGGCGGTAGCCCCGAAGCCATCATTGTACGCGAACCGCGGGAAGGCTGGACTCCGGTTAATCAAGTCCACCTGGAGGGGCAGGCTCAGGATGATGAGGAACAGAGAGATATGAACAACTACTACAGGTGGAAGACCTATATGCAGTTCGGCATGTAGATCAAGTATAGGGCGTAGTCACTCTTGAACAAACCGCTGTCTAGATTTCTTTTCCAAATTGAACACCCAATCCTGTAAACATAACTTAGAGCGCCCCACGACGTGTTACTATGTCTTGTTTACGCGTTTTCGCACTCTGAACCAACCCATAAATCTTTCAAGAAATTTTGAAATGCATCCACTACTTATACAACAAGCACTGGAAGTACAGGAGAACAAAGGCAGAATATATGTGATGCTAAATGCTAAATTGACAATAAAATGATAGCGTATAGAAGTGACATTACGAGTAATACACGGGATAGCTCAGTACCGGTGGACTCCCTTCCGGATTATCCAACTCTGCGACGATCTTGCGAAGCAACGGACGGTCAGGTAAAACGTGACACAGAGACATTTATTCTCACCTGAAGATCTGTATATCCACCTAAAATACAATAAACCGAGTTGTAAGAATTAGAGACACAAAAACTTAAAGCACAAGAGAACAAAGTATTCACAGGCGCCTTGAAAACATAGAAGAAATGGGTGCGATCGTGCGCGTGCGCATTCAAGTTTTCGCACACATTGCAGAGATCCTTCGCGCAGTACACAAAACGGAACCACTCGCCCTTGATGCGGTCCATGCAGTGGTCACACAGCGCCGTGTTGTGGTAAAGCGCCGCGAGATAAGCTGGGAGAGCAGATGCAAATACGTCGGAAAAAGGGACGGGTTTTCCGGACATGGAAGGGCGTACGGACCTTTGGGATGAGAGGAATTGAGTCGACCTGCTGGACCTGTCGGCTGCCTGTACCTGACATCCGCGAACAGATGTTAATTTACGAAGCATGATATCTGAAGGAAATGCGATGGGGACGTACAGAATAGGCAGAATAGCAAATTGCGGTTCAATTGGACGGTCCACGGGCTGCAGTAGCTTAAAATAAATATGCATTGGGTCGTGAAGAAGATACGACCGCTGCTCGCAGTTGGCGCACTGAACGGGTGCAGTACAAAGAACGAAGAACAATTCCAGTCAAGACCCGCATCATTCTGCAGATATCGAGAGAACGCACCAAGCTCTACGACTGGGTCTTCGTCGCAGGGCACGTCGCACATCGGAACCGCACGCCGATGATGCACTGATTGCACCCCTTGCACGCAATGCGGTGGTCGAGCGCCTTGTGGTCACAGCGCCCGCCGCGCGCATGTTTCGAGCCGGACCCGATGATGGTGACTGCGTCGGCCTCCCGAAGCGAGTCCGCATGCACGCATCCGCTGGGTGTGTGCTGTACGTACAGTAAGTCGCGGCTGGTCCATAGCTGCCGCGCGCGCCTGCTCGCTGTCTGCACTTTGTTCGAACTTAAGGGGATGGGGATCTTCGGTGAGATGAGTTGGTCAGTCTGGTCAGAAACTTTATCTGTCGAGGGGATTTACCTTGATCATGATGTAGGAGGTACTGTGACCACCATCATCAGCACCTAGGTTTCCAGGCAAGCCAGCAACCTCGCAGTTCGAGCATATATCCACCGACTCGCAAATTGCGCAATGGAAGCGACACGCCGGCCGTCTCGAAGCAGCCTGGGCAGAGCTCGTACCCGACGTCGCCTGCGACCATCGACGAGGATGACGCAGAAGACGCGGAGGGTGCGGAGGGGAGCGTGGACAGCGGGCGCAGGCACGCAGGAGATGGTTTGCCATCCGTGTGCGCGATGCGTATGCGACCGGGTCGAATCGAAACGTCGACGACGTCCGTGCGTGCCTTGCCCTTTCCGTTCGCGTGCCCGTTCGCACCGGGACTCGCGCGTGGGCACGGAGTGCACTCCCCGCACGTCGAGCGCACATAGCGGAACGCGTCGAGCAGGATGCCGCACGTGGAGAAGTCCGTGCACGCGGGCGGCACGAGCTGCCGGACCTCGGGTGGGGTGTCCGCGGTGCGTGGAAGAGGGTCGGAGGTCGACGAGGACGCGGATTGGCGATTCGACGACGAGGAGGGGGAGGGGTAGTCGGACGAGCCGGACTTAGACTGGGGCTGCGCAAGTGTCTTCTGAGACGCAAGCCAGTGTAGTTTCGGGTCGCGCGAGTCCGCGACGTCGTGAGCAGCGGATGCGGATGCGGCGGACGACGAGCTTCCGGAGGTGTACGCATAGCAGTAATGGCCGTTATCCTGTTGGACCGCGAGGTCGCCGTCAAACGGGCTCTGCACATCCAGATCGTCCCTGCTCAGCGCAAGCGAGGCGCCATCGGAGACGACAGACTCAGATGTCATGATGCCATTGATGGCACGGGTTGTCTGGTTGCGCAGCCATTGCGTATTTCGCTCGATGGACTTGGAGGATTCGACAACTTCAGCCGCTCGAAAACTGCAGAAGGATCCGCGGGGTACCGCTCTTTTTTCTAGATGTTAGAACAAAACAAAACAAAGCAGAAAACGAAACAGAGATTTGGACACCAAGGACGTACCATCGAACGCGCTTGCATGAGACTCAGACTCCAAGCCGTACAAGATGTGGAAGTCCTGCACTGTCGACCCGCTCCCGCCGTTCATGACTGTCTTCATTTTTTGCACGAGTAACCCGGTGTCCCTCGAGCTGACAGTGACGCTATCATCCTCCGGCTTGGTGTGCGCCGCCGATCCGAACGAAAGAGACAGCGAAGAGCCGCTGCTATTGCGGTTCTTGTATTCGTCCAAGCTCACGAGCGACGAGGTGTCGGACAAACTTAGGCCGTCGTAGTCGACGCATGCGCAGCGTTATGCGCCTGCTTCCAAAGCTGCGTCCGGACATGATGGACTGTGCAGACGAGACGGGGAGATTGTTTCGAAACCTCAGGAGCTGGGTTGGACGAGAGCGTGGGAACGAGGGCGAGTGTCCGCCCGATATCGCGTAACAGGACGAAGCAGAACGTCGATCACAGTTTGCGGCTGTGTTACTACTAGTTATTAAATTATAGTCTTTTTGTCGGATGATCTCGGATTTGAGGCATTCACCACTCATTGGTGAATGGTGAACGCCAGTCAAGTCCATTCACCGATCATTGCTCATTTATGAGGCTTTTTATTAGACTTGAATAGATAGAATTTCACTGTTCATTGATGACTGGTGAACACTCAAGTCAAAGCACGACATTCATTGATGATCACTGATGAACAATGAACCCAAGTCCCCATTCATTAATGATCACTAGTGATCACTAGTGAACGATGAAAACCAAGTGCCCATTCATCGACGATCACTAGTGATCACTAGTGATCATCGATGAATAGCTCTTAGACTTGGTTTTCACCAGTGATCACTAGTGATCACTAGTGATCATCGATGATCATCGATGATCATCACTATTTCAAGTCTAAGTCCACTATTTTGTCCAGTAACGACCGTCAAATGAATAGGCAAATATTCTTGTGTCCGACAACGGCGACCCTCTTGTGTCTGACTTCGGAATTGGAAAAATTGACAGTGGAATGGGTGTCATGGTCTCAACTGAAGCGAAAGGGAATTCTCGCTATATGCCGTACGAATTCTTCAAGCATCAAGACGGAAAATTTCACGGGTCCGATGCTCGTCGCTCGTGGGCATGGGATTCATGGTCTTTCGGGATGGTTATTCAAGTAAGTGAGGCACCGCGTAACCTCTTATATCCCGACTGAGATTCTGCACTTTAAAAAAGGAAATTTTGACAGGAAACGTTCCGTACCATGACGACAATCTCGAACCAAGTATCATCCACAAGATAGGTGCTGGGACTCTTCCTCAGTTCGGGTCTGCTCAGCATCGTACTTGGGAAAAGCTTGAAAAGCCCCTGCGCGAACTGACTTCTCGTTGCTTAAACTTGGAGCCGTATCATCGTCCTCTAATGGCTGAAATCGTCCCTATAATCAAGCAAGTGCCATCATCTATTTATCCTGTCTAACTTTGTTTATAATATGATATGCGTACAGGAAGATGAACGGCCGCGTTATGTCTTCGACAACGCACTCGAGTTACGAATTTACTCCCGCAGCAAAACCGCAGCCATTCTTGGAATCTCCAGGACCATCTACTGCAGGGGATTACATGAATGATAAGACAGCCACGATCAAGTTCTCGGAGCATCTGAGAAATCTCAATTTGTCCTTCTCGAATGGTAAAAGTGACTCCGCTATCTTCGTTGAAAGTCCTCAAGAAATGGCGACTCCGACCGTCAGTTCGAAGCAAAATCTCGGCTCCTATGCGGGGTCAGAAACACGAGACAGAGCGTCAAACCCGTCTCATTCACTTTCACTTCAAGCTGACAGTCAGAGCCCAGAGCTTACTGAAAGTTTACGTCCCTGCCCTTTGTACACACCGAGTTTGTCTCCTGGCCAAACTGACAAACCGAAAACTCATGCGAATTTTTCTCCTGTTATTTGTCCTGGAGGTAGTATTGTCGCTACTCTAAGAGAATGAACTGCACTCATGTTTTTTCTTCTTCTTTATAGTTGAATTAGATAATTTACTAGCCAGAGATGGACTGAAAGGTGCCTTTAAAACAGTTTATAGAGCTTTTGGACCTGCCGAGCAATATAGCTGGAATGTCATTTGCTACTGTAAGTGCGCAAATCGTGCTAGCACATTTTTATTCAACTGGAGGTAATTGCATTCTTATAAATGATCTAGTGAATGACGAAGAAATTGCGAAGGCATCTGGAAGGCGGAAAACTGAGGCGTACGTCGAAGCCTCTAGAATAGTGCTCGCTAAGCTTCGTGCGTGGTTCTGGTTCTTGTTTTTATTCCAATTTAACATGTGTGTGTGTGTGGTTTTTCTTCTTCTAAAGGCGGGTTACCCCGACCTTCCGTTACGCAATGCCCGACCCCTAGCTTTAGTCCTGCCGATACAGGAGTAACAGAACGCCTTGAGGAAATCTTCAAAGTTGACGGTCCTCCTCATAATCCGACATGGAACTGCATCTTATCGAGTGAATTGATTAGTCGCACTTCTTCATACATGACCTATACTGATATTACTATATTCAGGGTGTGGAAGGATCATTTCGCAAGGGACAGGGGCGAACAAGAAGGAAGCTCGACAGGACGCTCGCCTTAGACTGAGTCTCTGATGCTCAGGGGGTGTTTTTATGACGTATCCATATGATACTTCTGAAATTCAAAGTAGCAGCACAATCATGTCGCGCAGTACTTTTCGCTCGTTAGAGCGGACTTCTATGTACATGTACATCAAGACTTCTTACATAACAGGGTTTGCGCCATCCAAAATGCCGATCAATTGCCGATCATCCAGAAAAAGAGTCGAGTAGGTATCACACTGCCTTGTCAACAAAATATCACGCCCAAGTACACCTAATGTAAATGCTCAACTACTACTTTCTTGTTTTCTTATCGGCACTGTCCACATGGAAAAGGTTTGCCAGATAGAAATAGATACTTGCTGTGCTTATCTTCTTCGAAGTCTTGTGATGATTTGTCTGTCGACTTGGTCCTGTGTCACAGGATTCAACGCAACTCGAGGCCGCCATTCATTCTGTCAGGTTAGAACCTCCCAATACAGATATCTCAGAAGGCTTCGAATCTCGGACGAGCTCGCACAAGACCCCGCTCTGAGCTAAAGATACTCGTAGTCGTGCTTGGTCCTCTTACTGTTGCAAGGCTCGGGATCATTCCAGTGTGCGCAGTAGCAGCTCGAGTCTCCATTCATGGCTACCGTCGCCTTCGATATACCATCTTATCTCATCGACTATTCGCCATTCTTCCACCAATCCGACTTCGAGCGAGCAAGCGGTGGAGGTTTCTCAGATGTCTATCGTGCGTCCATCGGGAAAAAGAAGTTCGCAGTGAAAGCTCTTCGATATTTTCTCCATGCAGACGACATAGAGCTCAGGAAGGAAAGTATCCATATTCATAGACATTGTTGCTATTCGTGCTTATTCTTGACCTCCATTTTAGAATTTTAACTTTGAATTGAACTCGTGGTTAGAATTGGGGTCGCATCCTAACGTGCTTGAGCTGGCGGGGATATGTTATACGACTTTGACAGGACCAAGTCTTCAGCCTTGTTTTATGTCTGTCTGGCAAGAGAACGGTGATATTAACCAGTACCTTGAGGAAAACCCGGATGTCGACTTTTGGAGTATCGTGGGTCCTGTCTATATGCTACCACGCTGTTTCGCTGCTAACCTGTTGTCCGTGGATTTGCCAAAGCTACAAGGCATTTCGAGTGGTCTGAAACATATGCACCAGAAAGGTGTGATCCACGGAGATTTGCGTGGGGTTAGTAGTCCGCAGACTTGAAGAAACTCAATATTCATCTATTCAATGAAGGGGAATATTCTCGTCTCTGAAGATGGCGTGCCGATGCTATCAGATTTTGGATTATCGAAAGTATCTGGACAAGACTCTTCGGTATCAAAGCCTTCTGGAACTCTTAGGTGGATGGCTCGTGAGCTTCTTGAAGAGAACCCAACAGCCTCTGGTTCCGAAGTGAGTGCCAGGCGCTCGAAAGCATCCGATATCTGGTCTTTGGCCATGACTTTCTTGGTGCGAGTCTGCGATTTTGTCTCTGCTATCTTCCTAAGATTATGCAGGAACTTCTTTCGGGAGAACATCCGTTCTACGACAAGCGGGGAGAATACTCTGTCATGATGGCTATTGTGGCAGGCGTGCTTCCGGAATTTCCCGGTGTTTTGCATGACCACTGGCTTGAATTCGAGCAGCCGCTCATGGAGATTTGCGCGAAATGCTGGGCCCAAGACCCTTCTGATCGCCCTGACGCAGAAACAGTATTGGAAGAATTAAGGCAAGATATAAGTCATTAGTTCCAGCTTAGATGCTCGATTCTTATCCGAAAACCTTGCAGAGAACCAAAATTAGCGGATAGACCTGAATGCGAAAACGGCTCGGAGGACTCGTCTCTGACTCCTCGTGCCCACCCGCTTGAAGACGAGTTATTGGAGAGCATAGAAGCTTTATCCCTGTCACCAAGTCCTACAGAAGATTACATCGATGTCGCTGATTTTTTTCCCGATGCCAATGGTGGTGGCGGTTCCTCTCCAGAGTCTTCCGTCTGTGACGATTATGCGGAATCTCAATCATATTCAATAATAAACAAAGAAAATGGGCAACGAAGTAAAGCCTTCGACAACCCAACAATGTGTGGGAAATCTTTCGTCCGGTCAATCCTACTATGTCACTGCTGACATCTGATGAACAGCATACATGACAGCACTCAATAATCACCTTTCTGCAAACAACCAGCCTAGAAAACTGCTGCTACGACGTGACTCTATTGGCCCAGACCATGCGCGTACGTGGTTGGCTACAATATCGAGTGAGCTTGCTCCATTTCTTTGTTGATAAGTGGTTGAAAATAACTTCCAAAAGTCGATAATGATGTGATTGGCAGTGCCGCCGGGATGACATACAAGTCCGCACAAGAAGAGGCTGCGAAGCAAGCTTACTCGATTTTAGGTCAGCTCCCATTTTGATCCTAAATTGAAAACTGTCCAATACAGTCACAGAAAAGGAGAATATTGGTTCCAATGTACCATATCTTCCCATTTTCTTGAACCGATTGAATGTCCGCGGGCTACGCAGCCAATTCCATTGGCATACCGTAGCCTGTGGCAACTGGTTTAAGCAAGTCGGTGGCTATGTTTCCGTTTTGTACAGTTAAGTCATTCATACTATACTTATATTTCTTTTCCAACTGACATCATGTCATCTTGAAAAGGGAGTGGCGTCGTCGTAGGCCAAGGAAAGGGAATCTCGCCAAGGTTGGCCGAAGGTGAAGCCGCAAAAGCGGTTTTACTTCCTGCTCTAACACATCGAGGAAAAGAATCTATACTCATATGATAAGCTGTATCAAAAACTCGATATCTCACCTAAGCTAGTGATCAGGCTCGACGCCAAATGGCGAATACATGTATCATCCTTTCTATCAAATATGACTAACTTAGGGCATTTTCAAGTCACGTGTTGTTCCCACATGCTAGGAACCGAAAAGACGTAGACGTGAACAAGTTTCCTAATAGCAGTATGTTAGGGTTATAATATTATCAATCTCCTGACCAAACTGCCGCGTACATGGTCCTCTAAAAACCCGCGTTGGATCCGCCGCCGACACGCATCAACGAACTCAATAAAAGGAACCTTCCTTTCGCGCGATAACAGCATTGAAACCGTAACCCACGAGCGCTAAATTCTGACATCTTGTGATTATCATGAGACGATGTACTCTTCTTGAAACCAGTGTCTTCTCCCTGCCTTGCTGTGTCTGCGTGCAGTGCTCGCCGTGCTGAAACTATTCTAGGAGTGCTTGCTCTTGAGTCGTGGGGCCTAAAGACCTCGTACTCGACGACAGTTGTCGTTGTCTCCTTGCTTAACACCCTCTCTCTGATTCCAATCCGGCGGCGATGACTCATAGTATCGACGTCTTTTCTAAGGCGACAGACCTCACGGACTCGCTCCAAGACAAAATGTCTTTGACCGCTCATCCGACGATCGGTTTTACGTGGCACACGGTCGCGCTCAATCGTAGCCTCGCTCTAGTGAAGGCTTACAGTGATGTATTTCAAGGTTCTTTATCCTTGGTCGCTATCAAGGAATTGAGCGATGTATATCTCTTCAATTTCTGTTTAATTCGTTCTTTAAAAAGTGTGCCAGAATTACAAAAGAGAACTGGGAAGTTGGAGATACTTTTGCTCCAACGATTTATTCGCCAGATGGATTGGATGGTGCCAAGCGGAACTTACTGATATTCAGCTCCCATGTCCTGTATATCAGGAGACGGTCTTCGCAGAAGACTATATGAAAGATTCAAAGGGAACATAATAAACTTTGTTTGTCAAATTTCTTCCAGCCCGTCCCCGCTATAACTTTATTCCGCTTGTCTTAACTGACG